>JAQJVL010001559.1:0-170974 GCA_035578905.1 Stictocephala bisonia
TAGTGAAGCGTTTTATTATTTACTGTCTACTATGACATAGTGACTGTTGTTTTTGGACTACTAACAGCTTCTGTAAAATAACACCGTTACCCTCATAAGCAACCTGAAGAGCTGTCAGATGGATCTGTAATGGTGGCTTTGGGTTGTCAACAGATAATGGTACACAGATTACGTGCTCTGAATGCAGCGCTGTAACAGGGGAATCACAAAATGGTACTTACTTTAAAAACATGCCTCGTAATAACTAAATTCCACTTTTAATTCATAGTAAATATGTGTTAAAAGGGTTTCAAAATTTTAGATTTATTTTATGCTTAGAATAAAAGTTGTTCAGCTCTTATTTATAGTTTGATTTTTTTCCAGACCAAAGTGGGACAGTAGTACATCTGCTGATGAATTGCAAAGCAAGGAGAAGATTGAGTTCTTAGAGTGGAGACGGAAGCTAGCATTGTTGCAAGAAAGTGAAGGGCTATTGTTAACACCTTATGAGAAAAACCTTGATTTCTGGAGACAGCTTTGGAGAGTTGTGGAACGAAGGTTGAATATTTGTATTTTTAACCATCATTTTTCTTAACTACAATAATGTTTTAGAGTACACAATAATTCACTTATTTCTGTTCTGATAGAAAAAATTACATTTGCTTCAGAAATTAGATTTTAGGCATAGTATATAATATGTGTAAAATGTTATTGCTTTGTCTGCAATGGTCAAAAAAATATAATGCCATCTCCAGACTTTAGGTACATCTAATATAATATTTTCAGTTCTTGTAATAGTCACTATATACTTGTGTGCGCTACAAAAAATCCTTTACTGTGTTCAGTACCAAATGTTAATTTTACATGCCATTTAATATTCTAAATTATGAAAAAGATACTTAATTCCATTGCTTATGCTTGTTCGACCTCATACAACTAGCTTAATATCGCTAAAAGTTTAAAACTTACTGAAATAATTTTCTGATTAGTACTTTTTAAATAAGTCATAGACTTAAAATTTATGCTGGTTTTGGGGAAATTATAATTTAGTACCGTTTTTCAAGGTATTGAAAATTGTCATAATTTAACAATAGAATAAAAGGTATGTTTGTTTTTTACTCAAGGCTAATTATAAATATTTTTTTTAAATCGACCTCTACTTTTATAAAGTAGTTTAAAAAGAATAATTATTGTAGGTAATAGCTTTGAATTTAATTATTACGGTTATCAATAATAATATATTTGTGAAATATTGATATTTCGGTTATTAATAATTGTAATTGATGTAAATAACATAATGTATGTACATGGTAGTACATAATATTACTATTAAGTTAAATAGTAATATTAACTTAATAGTACTATGTTGATTTGGGGTCAGGGAAATTTTCTATGAAATCACGGATCGGTCAGGGAAAAGTCAGGGAATTTGTTAAAGGAGGTTTACTGGACACCCTGAATAATATTGCTGTACATTTTATAAATAAAAAAGATAGCTAGGAAAGTCTTCAGTAAGAAAACAAAACTAATTGAAGAGAGATTAGCTGTAAAAATCATGAGTAGAAGTGAAAAGGTAAGGTAGATACATTCCATGGTTTTGGACAATGTCCCATAACAACATTAAAATACAAATAGAAAAATGCCACTAGCATAGAAAGTAAAAAAAATCAGTCCCACCGGAATTTTAAAGTTCCAGTGAAATTTAAGATTTTTGTAATCTTTTGTGTTTTTCTTTGTTGTGTTAATGGACATTGTAGGTAAGTTTCCTCATGACATATCGTCATATATAATACGTGAAGCCGTTTTTTGTCAATGCAACTCCTCCTTTATTTCTTAACCAATTGAAACAGTCAAGGTGTCAAAAACTTTGCCTGTGTTTGTAACTACAAACACAGGCAACTATCCAATAAGGTAGTCGAAACTAGCCTCTTAGAATTTTTCACTCTGTAAGCACGGGAAGCCCCCAAAGTTTGTTCACCCATACGAATAACATGAAGAGAGATTTATATAAATTGGAAAGTAACAGCTGTTCAAATGTAAATAATGATTTACAAAAAGTTTTAACACCTCTTGAAATGAAAACAGTGGTGTTTGTAATATTGATGAGGTTAGATTTTTCATAATGTTAAACCAGGAAACGTTGTATGCATAGTTTAAATGGTAATTTAATGCAGTTATTTTATGTATCTAATTAATCTTTACCTGTGAAACAAAAACAAATCAAATAAACACGTTTGAAATAGGCTAAGTAATATAATTGGGTGTTTATACTAATAAATAGATAGCAACGCAAGTAGTATGAGTGAGATGATGTAAATAAATTTAATATTGTGGTTTTACATTATACAGTTAACCTACTATTATTTACAGTCAAAAATCACTAGCTGAGGTTTAATGAGCGCAGCGAGTGATGGGGTTGGCATGCATAGCATGCAGGGGTCTCCTATTACTCTACAGCAATTTAAATGTTAGGGATTTATAGTAAACTGAGACATCTTTATAAATTAACTTACTTTCTTATTAATTGATCAAGCTAATGAATTTTGACTCTCTGCTATTTTAAAATACATTGTATGAAACTCTAATCGGCTATTAAAGTAAATTTTTATTAATTCAATTTATACTGGTTACAGTGACATTGTGGCACAGATATTGGATGCTCGAAACCCTCTTATGTTTCGCTGTGAAGACTTAGAGCGTTATGTCAAGGAAGTTGACTCTAAAAAATTGAACATGCTGATTCTGAACAAGGCAGACTTCCTAACGAGGAAACAGCGACATGCCTGGGCAAAGTACTTTGATGCTTGTCAAATCACAGTTGTGTTCTTTTCTGCTGTGCTAGCAGCTGAAGGAACCATCTCTGAGGAGCCAGACGAAGAAGAATTTGTAGGTTATTTTTTAATGTTTAGTTATTGCAACATTGCAAAAATACATATATTGTAAACTTTTTGTCTTGGCTGAAAATATACATGAAAGCAAAGCATTTTAGTTAATTGTATATAAAAATCTAACTTTTGTTGAATTATCTTAGAAAATATAGAGTTTTATTAGTTTCCTTGACAACTTTTATATTACTTTGAGGTTAAGTGGTAGAGAGGGTTTTGCAGCCTTAACTTTGTTCCTTGAAGAAATAGACATTTTCATTTCTTTTTAAAACCAGCTGTACCTTTAACACGTTAAGTGCCATGTCGTTCCGATCGGCACAGCGACTGTAGTTTCAAAGTAGTGGCGTGTTGGCTGATCGGAATGACAACTGTGCCAATACAAGATATTTAAAAAAGTACTTTTATCATCAACTAGCACTACCCTACCATATAACCTATGAATATTTTTAACAAATCAGTATCCAAAATAAACAGAGAAATATTGCTCTTTCACTTAGTTACGTAATTTATGTCAAGTTAAAAATTTAAATGCATTAATTGTTGTCGTTTCGTTTGGTACGACAGCACAGTTTATGATTCCACTAGTCCACAGCTAGAGGGAATTATAATAAAATAACCATTGATAAGTTATTGTTGTTACTTTCATTTATCAAATTACCAGAAGACCTGATTTTAGAATAAAATTAATATAGTAAAAATTGGTACGGTATCATTAATGTTAATTTCATTCCTCGAAGCAAATTTTGCATGTGAATGGCATACTAAGACATTTAGCACGTTGTGTTGTTACTCATGTTATATTTTTAGCCTTTTTTCTGTTATTTGTTGATGCTATGCAGGCGTATCTTATTTTACATGCCATTTTCAGGTGTCTCTTGTTTTTTCCAACTCCAAAAAAACTACTTTGAGGTAGCGATGTCCTGTTTATTTTACTGGAGGAAGTAGACAAATCAGGAAACACCGTTATTTTCAGGCAGATATCTTCCTTTATATTAGTTATCGACGACCAAAATACGACCTTATGAAACGCGGGAAACCTGTATTATTCGTCACTTAAGAGAAAAAGAGAATTTCTGAGTCGGCCGATCAGCCTGTAATGTTATTTTGCAATAAATTGTTGGTAATGTAGAATTACATGCCAGACCGATTGGTTGACATTTCAAACACATATATAAATAGAATGTTAGATATTTGATCTAGCATCTATTTTATATGTGAATACAAAAAATCATACATATACGATAACGAATAAATGTTGGCTCTACAGGGTATGTTGCACCAATACTGCCTTGGCATTAAACGTGTTAATACACTGCCACCAGCCACTTGTTTAATGCTACTTCCTAGAATCTTCAAATCTTTTTAAACCTGATTTCTGCATCTTCATCTTATGTTAACCCCTCTACCTATCTTCTTAATAGATTGCCCTTTAGGACATTATTGTACAACTAGTCTAAACATATTTATGGTAAAATAAATTATTTATTTATGTAATATATGCAATAGTATTGCATTATTCTGCAATGAAATAAGCCTAATAACAAGGAATAACTTTAAACATGATAATTTTTATATGGATTTCACTTGATTTGATTAAATTTACTTTTTCAATAAATTGATTTACAAAAAATTCAAACCATAGAAAATAAACTATAGACATAAATTCTCTAGAAAATTTGTGTCACTTTATATGCCTTTCATCGCATGCTAAAATTATTCCATAGTCACGTAGGATAGCAAATTGCTATATGGAATATGTCTATAAATAATTAAGTCTACAATCTCAACTATAAAGCAGTTCAACAAGGATAGCTCATCACTGCATCTGAATAATTGTAAATTTTAAAAATGTTCTTCAAAGTATTTGTCCCATCCACCTTAACTGTTTACTTCTTACATCATCCATAATGGCTAGATATTTATAAAGCTTTTTTAATTCTTTGTTTATGTTTGATTATAAAACAATTTTTTCTGATATTCAGCAATATATTTTTCAGAGATTTGCTCTTAAAAGTTGTTAGTTTTTTCTAGCGATTATTTTTAGTCATCCACGTTTGTGCTATTTATAACAAAAAAATTGTTGTTTTAAGTGAAATAATAAGGAAAAATTGGCTTTAATTTATATTTTTTATTTTTAAAGATAATTATTAATGTTATTATAACTAATTATAAATAGTTACTTACAATACTAGATTTAGAAATGAATTGGTTATACCAGCATATCATTTACAAATGTTTAAAAAGAAAACCAGTTACAAGGGGGCTTCATTACTCACATTGCTGCCCCTATAAATCTGTCAAACGGAAGATGTAACAATATTTAGACAGAAATTTTAAAGTTATTTATTTGATAAACCAATGTATAGTTTTAATGACCTCGTCCAGCTGAATAACTTGTAAACCTTAGACTATCTATTTTTGTATTATAATTTATTTATTTTAAGTATAGACAGTACATTTGGACATGTTTATTTTATGATATTTTGACCTTATTCTTTTAATATGTAACATCAATGAATAAAAATTATTATTAATTGATTGATTGAGTATTAGACAATGATTTCATGTTATTTTACAGTCAGAAGAGGAAGATGTTCTTGAAGAAGGCAATGACAGTGAGTATGAGACAGAGGAAGAAGAAGAGGTCACAGGGGAAGACGATACTCAAACCTACCACAGTATGTTTGCTTTAGATACTCTTTGCTGATAAGAGCAAAAAAAAGCAGATTTTACTTATATGTGACGTTCATAGTTATCATGACAGAACTTTTTGTTTAAACCCAAATTTTACGTGTCAAGTTTACGATTTACATTATTTTCCAAATTAATAACGCACAATTAGATCATAAGGCTCTACCAACATGAAAATTAGATTATTTTCATTAATTCTTTAGACATATTTTTTATTGACTAAAGTTTTATGTGCAGTTTCCATCAGTTCCCAAAATTTCTTTTTTATACGAGCATAAACTTGTTAAATCTGTATGAGTGCTTTAGAGGCATAAGTTAAAAGTGTATTATTTTGTAATATAGCGCTTCTTAAATCTATGGAAGAGGTGCTAAATCGGACATAGACTGGGAATGATGAAAATAACATTAAATTGGCGTTAAAACATTACATTGACAGAGTACCTTCTTAAACTTTAACCCTCCGATGGTTTAATGTCGAAAAATCGACCTTTACAACGTATCTGCCATGGTTTAGAGTCGAAAAATCGACCTTCACTATTTCGTTTCTTACGGCTGTTCATCCTTCACTAAACATCCTATATCATATGTCATTTGAAACAGCTGGTTCTACTGTTTAGTCTGGTGAAAGTTTTATTTGGATGGCGTTGGCCTAGACTAAAAAAAATACAATTCCATAATTGACAGTTCCAACTGTCAGCGCACCATTGTTGTTTACTACTGTGTCGCATCTTCGTTGTTTTGGTCGTAAAAATGTTTCGTTTTAGTGGTTTTTACGTGAAAATGTCTGAATTACATACGAGTGAGATTGATAGGGAGTTGTTCAATGATTCTGGAGACTCCAAATTACAACACTTCTGGAGACCATCTAGGGGTAACAGGAAAAGAAGAGCTCCCATCAGCGGGAGTGAGTCAGATTGAGCGGTTTTCACCATTGCGCCTGTATAGTTTTTTGTACATAACTTATTTATTTCAGTAATGAAGTCCTTATAAGTTTATATTTTCTTATTCAGTTATAAATTCTGCACAAAAGGGCTATCTTAGAATTTTTGTATTGTACATAGTGAAAATTTTGTGTGTGTGTAAAGTGTGAAAAACATTGTGGATTTTCTTCTTCTTCTTATTCTCTCCGTTAAAGAAAATCCCAAACTACTTGTTAAGTCATTTTGAAATACATATAATAATACTCCATAGTTTTATGAACTAAATGATGTATAATAAGCCCTATTTAGATAAAAAATAAATTTTTTACAGATTTTTAAAAGTAAGGCTGCAAATTGGCAAAAATGGGCTGAACCACCAGAGGTAAAATAGTGAACCATCGGAGGGTTAAAAAGTATATCTAATTTTTCTCTCATCGTTAAACTCTTTCTTTGATAAAGCTCTGAGCTATTTTGTCCTCAAACCCAGGATTAAATTTGGTTACATAATTGATCATCCTTAAAAATACCTAATCTTGTTAACAAGTAAGTTTAGATACATTTATTATAACTTTACTTTCATTAGTACCCTCATCACTTAATACGTTGCTTAAGGTAAGCTATTTTATCAACACAAATTTATTTATTCTTAAGACGCAGATCGTCAAAATATGAGCGAATGTAGTCATTGTTACAAACTAAGGCTGACTATTCCTTAGAAAGTGTCATTAATGACAAATGAACAGCCTGTGGATATCAGCTGATCCCTTTCAAAATGTGTTGCGATTGTGATTGGGATCAAACTGAGAACTTTTAGCTTATTATGAAGCTGGGATTTAACCATCTAAGCTACCAACCAATTATTAGCCATTTGGTTGGATTGAACTTGAAACCAAAATTAGGATAGCTCTTAACAAAATATTTTTTTAACTTTGATCATGTTCATGTTTGTTTGTTCATGTTCATGTTTGGTACTACCTAAACCAGTAAATATAAAAAAAATTGCTTGATAACTGTATGGGTGCTTAGGGAAGCCTTAAGAATTTTTTATACCAAACTGGGGCCTTACGAATCAGTATTCATATAGTCTATATATCTTAAATGGAGCTGCAAAAAGTACATAAGTACAAGATTTCTTCATCTAGGAGAATCATCCAAACCCCTGCATATTCATCTAGAACACTGAAATACTGAGCATTGATTGCATATTGTATTGGCTACCTCATAAAAATCAGAGTTTTCATTATTTTTCTTTGCAATAACTATGTGAATAATTAATGGTCTTGTCTACCTTTGCTGTTAAATTTGTTTTTTTTTTTTTTTTTAATTTAACTCATACATTCGAACTTGATAATCTGAAATTGTCGTTAATTTGAAGTTTTTCCGTGGTCCCTTGAACTTTGTATATAAAAAAATTTTATTTAAAAAGAAATATTTTTTGGTTAATTTTAAGTTTATTAATACAAAATACATTTATTTGTTAGAGTACAACTTAAATTTCTCAATGTCAGAAGCGTAAACTGAAGTGATACTAAGACTAATAAATCTTTCCAAGAACTACAGTATGCGACGACAGATTAGACTGTGGCGTATGTGTCTTGGTGGGAATATTGGAGAGGGGAAGGGTGAGAAGTGGGGGCGGTGAGAAGGCGACGGCTTCCAACTTAATGTGAGTGTTGCGTTGCTTGGCATTGGCGTGTGGGTACGGGGTGACCTTCAGTCCGCCACGTCAGTCAACTAACAGACGACAGTACGCAAGACATCACGTCACACTTTGCATCGTTTGTGTGTTCTGTACATTACTGCAGTGTTTACATTTTCATACCGTATTTTTCAGAGTACGCAAAACATGGTCGTTGAGTAAACCACGTACTTAATACAGAACGTTATCTTGCAGGAAAAAGTTTGCCATTATACTTGAAATCGAAAAGGGTACAAAAAAGAAATAGCAAATTACGAAAGAATATGGAATACCCCCAAACACATCATCAACCTACCTCAAAAACAAGGATAAAATGTGCAATGTTTCGAATCTTGAAGCTCGTAAATGAGTAAGGGACCCAGCCTATCCTGACGTTGATGAGTGTACAATTATTTAACATGTGATCTGTTACTAGTTCGTGTTTGTAGTTGTTGAAGTTATAACACTGAATGGTCGCACAACACTGTTGGCAGTGGTGATTTTGGCGTAAATGGCTGGGCCTTCTTATAGGCCTACTAGAGATGGCCTTGACGATGTACGATAAAATCTCATTCATCGTACAGTGTGAAGAGGCACAGTATTGAAAAAAATATACAGCATTATTGGATAATTAAAATGTTTTCACTGGCTCCTTGAGATTCGAATTATCCACATTCTACTGTATTTAATATTATTACACAATGTATATGGAATTCTATGTGTAGCTGAAACCACAGTTACAGAATTTTCTTTAATTTTGATGATGGGAAATAACGAAATAAATCAGACAATAACTCATCTACTTCTCTAGCTTTTGAGGTGCTTAAACTTTGTAATCTCTTAACCGAATGTAATTTTCAATGTTCCTTAGGCATAATATGTTATCAACAGTGGACTGAAATATGATGTATATTCAAACATTTTCCGGAATCGGTTAAAATATATTTATTGGTAAAAAATAAATACCTACAAACCTATTTTCCTTCAAAATACTTTCCTCCTGCAACAACATACTTGTTCCAACGATCATACAGTTGTTCAAAACACTTTTGACACTTATTTTTAAAAATGTATTTCAATACTTTTGTCATATTTTTTTCTGACAGCGTCAGCACCTGCAAATCGTTTTCATTTAATTGATGTTTTCGTGGTGTGAACAGGAAGAAATCAGCCGGCATGAGGTCAGGCGAGTAGGAAGGATGTTCTAGCGCGGTAACCCTGTGCTTGGATAGGTAGTTATGTAATAACAGGGATCGATGTGCAGGGGCATTGTCATGCAGACAAATTTGCCTTATTTTTATTTTCAGGCCGTTTCCTCCTGATGGCATCTCATAAGCGCCTAAGAATGTTTGTGTGTACACTTCCATGTGATAAATTTACCTCATATGCAATTTCATCAATCATTATTCTTCTGTTTGCATGGACAATTTGTCAAACTCGCTCAATGTTGTCATCTGTGGTTGCAGTTGAAGGGCGTTAACTACGAGAGTCATCTTCAATGTTTATGCGACCTTCACAAAACCATTTTGCCATTCGTAAATTTAGCTTTTCTCCATCGCCTCTACTCTGTAAGCTTGAATTAACATTTTAAATTTCTCAGAAGATGGTTTGTGAAGCAAAAAACAATGTTTAATGTTTTTTGCTGTTCATTAACTTAATAAGAGACAGTGTAAATACGCAAACACATGAAAAGTGCTCCCTACAGGGGAACAATGGCGGCTGAGTGATACTCACGCTACTGATATCTCTTCTCCAGAAGTAGTACCAGCTGCTAAACATCAAAATTCCCACCGGCAATCATGCTGTGTGTCCGTGGATATCTATTCCGAGAACTTTTTGACTGTACCTCGCATAACCTATAACTATTTGTAAGACATTAGAATTTATAAAGCATTTGCGTTCATAAATAACAATCAGATATGGTTAAGAAAATAAGTCAGTTTTAAAAGTTTATCACATTTCATATATGCAACTTTACCTAACATGCTGAGACACTAGCTTTCTACACTTCATGCTAAATTGTCTGACAACATTCTTTACTTCAATCCATATTGATGTTTTGCTGTTACCATGTTATTATTATACAGGAAAGAACTCTTCAAAACTGATGGGTAGGGAGGAGTTGATATCAAACCTGAAGAAACTGTTGCCTGAAGACCATCCGAGGTTAACAGAAGGTTTGACAACTGTCGGTCTGGTGGGCTATCCTAATGTAGGCAAGAGTTCCACCATCAACAGCTTGCTGCAGAACAAGAAAGTATCTGTGTCCGCCACACCTGGCAAAACTAAGCATTTCCAGGTATATTCACCTGACTGACAGTGTTGTTTGTATGAATAAATTTTTCGTATTAGATTACAAAAATAATTTTTTAATCAATAATTTTTAGATATATTAGTTTTGCTAACATCTGTTTTTTGCCAATTTATTATTAAAGATTACATGTTTTCTGTAATATGGGATTGGATATGAGATGGGATTGGAGATTTTCTTAGTAAACAACCTTCAAACTCAGGTACATAACATTTCTGAATCGACAGTTAATCCATATTTTCTTTCAGATCAACACAATATAAAACAAGTCAGATCATATCAGATCATAGTTTGGTTATTTTTAATTTCTTAATCAACATATTCATGTTGGTAAAAAATACAATACAAGTAAATGTTACATAAGACAAATTTATTACAATATAAGTACAATTATTATGGTGATCGATTTTGTTAGGAAGGTAATTTTACCGAAATGGATCACCATAATATTTGTACGTTTTGTACTTATATTGTAATAAATTTGTGTTAACATTAACGTATAATTTTATGTATAATATTTACCTAGCTCAATATCAACCTCCCTACAATAATCTAAGTGTACTATCATAGCTCCTGTTTATTATCTTTACAATTTACTGTTCCAAGTTAGCTTGCTGACTATATTTGCAATTCTATATGCACTAGTGGAATTTAAAATGCAACAGTGTCAGTGTCTGCCACACCTGGCAAGTTTAAATATTTTTGTACATTCGAATATATAAATATTTATCTATGAAACTCACAATGTTGTAAGTCAATAACAATGTGAGGTCATTGCAGACACTCTATGTGGACCAAGAACTAATGTTGTGCGACTGCCCAGGCCTGGTAATGCCTAGCTTTGTCTGCACAAAGGCAGATATGGTAGTGCATGGGATATTGCCTGTGGACCAGATGAAGGACCACGTTCCTCCAGTCAACCTGCTAACTTCCCTGATACCTAGAGATGTGCTACAGGCCCATTACAGTATCATGATACCTAAACCTTTGGAAGGCGAGGATCCTGAAAGACCACCTACAGCCGAGGAGTTTCTCAATGCCTATGGATGTATGTTATTTTATTTTTCATCTGAACTAAAATTTTTGAGATCTTTACTGAAATCAGTTCTCGGTTCTGAGTATTTTTTGAGAATGTCTCAGAAAACTTTTCTAATACGTTTACGCCAGTGAATCAACAAAATATGTGAATCAGTCAGTAAAAACAGTGCATAGTATTTGGGCGATTTCTCCAATATGAAGTATAATACACCCTAAAAATCTATAAAATGACATAAATATTTGCAATAACTAGTGAATTAGTAACTTATTATTTATTCTCAGAGTATGATTGTTTACATGTTTTGCACAAAGAAAGTATTTTTAAGTTTAAAAAAAGTATGCAATTTAGCTAAATGGAATATAATGCACAAATTACTATGCAATTGAAATTTATCTTGAGGAAATTACAAAACTTATAAGCCTAAAGAAAATTAAAAAATAACCCACCATTTTAAGGCTTGGTTTAGTAATAAAACTTACTAAAAAATAAATCACAACAGTTGATTGAAATTAAAACAAATAAATTTAAGAGGTTGATGTGATTGTAGTATGTCAAAGATAAACAGCAAAAACAAATAATAATATAATTAATTGAAAACAATATTTTTACTAACTATTGAGAACTATTGGTTTTTTCTCAATTGGTGATAGATAGTACTGAATTAAAAAATATAATTACTACTCACATTTATAAAAAAAACTAAAGCCAATAATAATAGCATAAATGTTTTTAGAAATTATAATATACATTTTGTTTTAAATGTAAGAAATAATAAACTATTTTGGGTCAGTAAATGTTAACCCTCCAAATGCTAATTATCTCGATCGAGACGATTTGTTTTCTTTTCCAGTGCTATCGTCTCGATCGAAACGATTAAAACATTGGTCCGGTAAAACAAATGCACCATCGTTAATTCTTATCGTATCATGATGTATTTCATATAGTATTACTCAGGAATAAAATGTCTATCGAAATAACAAACTATCGATGCATTTCTTAGATATTTTAACCGAGTAGGCTAGTCGATAATACAGATGTTTTGATTGGATCAGTCTAGCAGGCGTTGGCGGCACTCACTCAGTTTGTTCCGTCAGGTGTTTGTATTGTGTTGTTGTTTACATATTATTTTAAACGTGAATTGAGATATTTAGAGTTCATAATATCAGCAATGAGTGAACTAACTGATTCAAGTGCTATTAGAGGGGCTTTAGATGAGTGTAATAGTGATATTACTAGTGACGATTAAAAGTGACTCCGAGTAATTTTCTTTTTAGTTGTAAATATTATAAATAGATAACTTCTGAAAGAAACAATGTAACTTTAGTAAAGTAAATACAAAATAAAACAAATAATACTGACATTGAATATTGAACATTGATCAATTTTGCTACAAATACATGAAAATTTTTTCCACTGACAGTTATGCTCCAAAAGAGCTAATTTTTTTACAGTGTCAACTTTTATATTTTGTCGTTTGATATTTTTCATTTTGAAGAAAAGTGAAAGCGTTTGGTATTATTTTGATCATAATTGAACAAGGATAATTTTGTATATATTATATATATAGTGTAAATTATGAAAGTGTGCTAAAAATAGGCTCTAAATGAAAATTAAAAAAAAAAATCAACTTTTAGACAAAATAGCCTATAAACTGATTTGAAAAAAAAGGTAAGTGATTTATACTATTTTTATGTTGTTCTACATAATTTCCTGTAAAAAATGATATATAATAAGTCTTAGTTTGATAAAAGAGTTTACATAGTAAATAAATTAAACCTAATGTATGCACGTGATTGCCAAAATAGCTTAGCACTGGGGAAAAAACAATCAGCACTTGGAGGGTTAAGTCAATGAAATTTAAAACGTTTATCCTCTAAAACTTTTTAAAAAGAAAGAAAATAGTTATAATACAATTTAACTATTTTAAAATGAAAATGCTAATGACTCACTTTGTTTAGTTTTGATACAGTATTAATCTTAAACATTTATTTTTCAATCCAATTACCTAGGTTTTTCATGCATTGTTTTTCATTATTAAATACAAGCCTAAATAAATTAACGCTAATATCTTAAGTTCATCATAAAAACCTTTTCAAAATACACAATAAAACTAGAAGCATAATTAATTTCAGAATATTAGATGAGCTGTAAACAGAATGGAATGTTTCCATGTGCTGGACCAGCAGGTTCATAAAAGTGAACAAAATAGTCATTATGCTCTCGATTGACAGATGGAATTTTCCGAGCCACTGCTGTTTGTCATACAAACAGGCAATGGTATCATGTTCCTCCAAAGTTATCATCTCTCTCTCTTTGATGTTATATAAATTCTTTGAAGCCCACAGATTTAGATGTTTTTAAGCACTTTAGTTTGTTGTCAGCCACAAGCACAAATCTATGAAAAAATCGGGTTACAGGAATTTGGAGTCAGTCATTGAATCGAACTTCAAGTTCTGTTTCATCCTTTGTTATTTCCTCACTGTCAACGTAAACGTACACAATCCCTTCACGTTTTCAGAGCAAAAACTAAACATATCATTAGCATTGGATAAATAAGCTGGCTACTGTTCATCCTTTTGTTTACTATTTGCAACAGCACAATACTGCGCAACTATCAACAGCACAATACTGCGGTAGTTCATACCTTCCAAAAATATCTCATCGAAGATATAAAGGACATTCTACTGGCCGTTAAAAAAGTTATATACTTTTAACAGCAGATTTAGTTTTAAAATAACAAGAATGAAACAGAACTTGAAGTTCAATTTAAAGAATGACTCCAAATTCCTGGAACCCGATATTTTCATCGATTTGTGCTTGTGGCAGACAACAAAGTAAAGTGCTTTAAAACATCTAAATATGTGGGCTTTAGACACCAAGGAGAGTGATGTAGACTTTGGAGGAACATGATACCATTGCCTGTGTGTATGACAAACAGCGGTGGCCCGAAAATTCCATCTATCACTCGAGAGCATAATGACTATTTTGTTTACTTTTATGAACCTGCTGGTCCAAGAACTTCCTTCAAATAAAGTAAAATGATGAAACTTTTTTTCATGACTCACGAGTCATGAAAATAAAGGTTTGTAAATTAATAAATGGTATAACTACATGTGTGTCATTGTTTTATATATTTTCAGGCATAACAAAGCATAATATTTAGCTATGTTTAGCATTATAAGTAGCTGGAGCGATATTGCTTCTTTTTTTTAATTTTTGGCACTTTTCTACATTTTATATCTTGGTAAATAATAAAGACGCCAAAACCAAAATTTTTCAGACTGTTTCTCTATTCTACTACAAAACCTGGATAAATTTCAAATTTTTATTTTCATGCCCAAAAAAGATAGGCTATTAATCCTTTAACTTAAAAAATTTGAAAATTTCATAATTTCAAAACTTTTTTCCAAAAAAAAAAACTACTAGTCCACAATTTGAAACGTTGTTTTTTTGAAGAACCTCTATATAACTATCAAATTTAAAAAATGACAAATAAATTAATTATTGCCTTGAAAAAAAATAATGATTGAAAATTGATTTTTGAAAAATACCATAATAAACTTTGGAAATATATTTGGGCCCTTATACTTAAGTTTAAGGACATACCTGTAAGGACTTAGATTAAAGTTCAGACTCTTCTGAAGAGATTGGTTTTTATTTGAATGTTCTAGGACGAATAGAAGAGGAGATATGTGCTTCTCTACAAAGTTCGAAATTCACTTAAAAGAGGTGTCCTGCCGAAGCCAAAATGGCTGCCATCGGTAAAAAAAAGTTTAAAATAACAGAACATACCTTTTGTACTTCTGATGAGTGGTACTTTAGGTGTAAAAATATGAAAATAATAAAAATTTTGCAGCAACCAATTAAATTATTTCTGGGCCACTTCATATCGATAGACCAAGATGCATTTTCAGATCTTGATGCAAAATTCACCTCACACAGATAATCGTATGGCTACTGCATGCTTTTTTGCAGAATATAAAGCTCTCAATACAGCAGATTCCCTGGGCCTGTATCAGACCATAGTCTATCAGTGGATAAATGTTTCGATGTTGAACCTGTCCCACAAAAATTTAAAACCTAAGATTAAATAGTTTTGTAATCGGGAACATGATCCTGTCGGCCAAACGCAAAGCAATTACAGAAGACTAGTTAAGTAGTTATTGGCGATACATCATTTTGAATAAACTGCTCCACGACAAAATTGCAATGCTCATCTGACCAAGCCATATACTGACAATGGTATCTATGTGGCTATTCAAGGATGTGTCCCCGCCACTACTCCGTCACTATCCACTGCAAAATTACTCTTAAATCAGTGAGTTCTTTATGTCGCACCCTGTATTAGGACATTGAGCAGCTGGCCAAAAGGGTGATTTGTGTTCCTAGAAGTTCACTTATTCTGTAGATTCCATGTTAGACAAAACATATACTAGTGTTAGGTGGCTCAAAAAAGTAACATTACATGATATAAATAATAATTTTTTCTTAGATTCAAGAGGTTTCATGACGCAGAATGGCCAACCAGACAATCCTCGATCTGCCCGACATGTTCTGAAAGATTTACTTTGTGGTAAGCTGTTGTACTGCCAGGCCCCTCCTGGGATCTGTCAAGAATCTTACCACTCCTGGAACGTCACCCTTAAACACATTGCTACACCAACACCAGCCATGAACAGAGCTGTCAGGGTGAGAAAAAGATTTTTAATATTTTATTTAAAGTAACTGCTCTTTTATATTTGCAAACAAATCTGTGTGTAAAATGTAATTACTAAGCAAAAGACCTTGGGATCAAATCAGTGTTGGTGCTGTATTTTCAAAAACTTCTCATACTTCAAATCAGTACTTGCTCTTTTTTATTTTACTATCTAAAAGAATTGCTTGGACTATTTCAAATCTAGCCCTAAATAAGGGTTTATAAGAGTCTGTATAACTTTGGCTGAGATTCCCAAGTCATGGTCATTAGTAATGTAGGTGGTGGACTTTTCAATGTAAATAAGAAAATCAAGAATGATGCCAAACTTACTATCAGAGAGAACATACAGTTTAATTACAAAATGTATTTGCATTGATGTACGAGCTGTTTGAAGGCGAGCATTCCCTTCCAAGTATAAGACTTTCGTCTACTACAAGGAGAAAACTTCTAAGTGTTTCCATGATAGTACTATTTTTGTAAAGGTTATAACCAACAAGAAAAGCAATTATCATCCATGTGAAGCATTCTAAGAAGTAATAAAAATCTATCTTGGCTAAACACTTTTGAAAACATGGCAGTTTCTAGTACAATTTCATTGAATTTTTTTAAACGTGTGGCATGAGAAAAATTACTCAAAAAAAGACATTTGTTTTTGTGTCTTTCCAGCTTAGTAATTAATTAGTAAGCTTAGTAAGTAATGTGTTTTTGATATTAGATAATTCTGTTATGTCAATACTTAGCAATTTCTGATGGGCATACTTATTAGTTTCTTCTACAATGTGGAAACCAGACAATAATCTAAAGGTTTATGAAAAAACTATCTCCCTTCCTTCAAATCCTTTAGTGGTGTCTATTGTAAAAATTAATATTCTTTGAATCAAAAATATCAGCATAACTCCAAGAGCATTTAGAACATGAGCTAAAATCATTTACTGTCTGTGTACAATTACGAGGCGTGTTTTTAAAGTAAGTACCGTTTTTAAATTACGCCGCCACAGCGCTGCGGTCGCCGTTTAGCGCATGCGCGCCGTGTAGCCACATCTGTTGGGAAGCCACAGACGCCATTACGGAACCATCCGATCGAGTCTACATCTGTTTGCGTGATTTTAAAATGACTCCACCTATTGAGAATCCCGCCGAATGTAAAGTGCGTGCTGTAATACGGTTTCTCTGTGTTCAAGGCTTCAAAGCAGTTGACATTCATCACCAAATCAGTGAAGTGTATGGTAATAACATTATGAGTGATGGAATGGTTCGGAAATGGGTTAGGACCTTTAAAGATGGCCGTACAAACTTTCATGATGAGGAACGAAGTGGGCGACCTTCAGTCATTACCCATCGGTCTTCATAATCAGTCATTACTCATCATGAAAGTTTGTACGGCCATCTTTAAAGGCCCTAACCCATTTCCGAACCATTCCATCACTCATAATGTTTTCACCATACACTTCACTGATTTGGTGATGAATGTCAACTGCTTTAAAGCCTTGACCACAGAGAAACCGTATTACAGCACGCACTTTACAGTCGGCGGGATTCTCAATAGGTGGAGTCATTTTAAAATCACGCAAACAGATGTAGACTCGATCGGATGGTTCCGTAATGGCGTCTGTGGCTTCCCAACAGATGTGGCTACACGGCGCGCATGCGCTAAACGGCGACCGCAGCGCTGCGGCGGCGTAATTTAAAAACGGTACTTACTTTAAAAACACGCCTCGTAGTTTGGTTACAAACAAACAACTTAACACTAAACAACTCTTCTAATAAAATAAGTAACAGCTGATATTTTGTATGAACTGTGTTTGCCAGCTGATTGATAATGGGATTGTCATCTCCTCTTATTCTTAGATTTTGTGGGAAGGCCCAAAAGCATGTGCATGTAGTTGTCTTGAATGCCTACCCCTCCCATGGACAGAGCCACTGTCCAGGTTTCGACTCTTAAGTGTGTGAATTGTCCTCGCTGGAATCATATTTCCTTTTTCCCAGAAATAGTAATTCTTTTGGTGGTTTAGTGGTTAAGGCGTCGTCTCCTGTGACCAGGGAGATGGCGAGGCCTGGGTTTGAATCTCAGTCGGGGTACAAAAAGGTGACTGGTGCAATTGCATTAGAACCCTCCTTCCATGGGTTCTGGTCTAAATGGCCCGACGACCCTTAGGTGTGTGGCAAGATGTCATAATAACAGTAGGATACAGTGAAAACCTGATTGTCCGTTACCCTATTTTCTGCCAGGTTCTGTTATCCATCAGTGTCTGGGCTCATCGCACCATGATATGACAGTTGCCATATGACTTATCTGTCTGGAAGACGGCAATTTACCCCTCCAGCCGTCTAGTCCTCATAAGCCTAGTTCCAACGCCCTGTCATCCGTAAGGCCTTGTCTGCTGTCTACCAGATAACAGGTCGTTGGAACAGCTGGCCTGACGTACGGACAGGCCATCCGGGGCTGCCTGAACATATCCTGTACAAAATGGGGAAAGAGGCGGCACTACAAAGGCCTGTGGTCGGAGATGAAGTTTTAAGCCGCAACGCCTACACAGGGCCGGTGGAACGGTCATGTCTGATGATACACAGGCGACATGCTATCTGTGTACCGACATCGGGCCGCCTGATGTCTACAAAAACACGTGGGAACTGGGCTTTAATATATTACACTGTACTGCAGTTTAATTTTAAGAATGTTGATAGTTAATTTTTGTGCTCATTACATAATGTACAAGCTTAGGTTTTACATTAAAACTAGGCCTACTGTAATAAAAGTGTGATTGTGACCTGCAGTTTACACATTCTGTAACATGTATTTTTTCTAACCTTTTCATTCTCATTTTGTTTATCAATATATACTATACAGCATTAAAATTTAACATGCGTAAGCTATTCTCCAATTCGTCACGGCCGCAGTTGTGACCCCTGATGGAAAATAGGGTGTCTACTGTACTTCTAATGTTATGTTGACTGAGTAGTTAACAGCACCAGTCACCGCAACAGTTTTGCTCATTTTTAACTTCTTATTTAATTACTCGCCCTTACAATTTTTGTTTTTAATTAATTACGTCGCCAATGGATTAAATTTTTTCCATGCAAATGCTGCATAAAAATAGGATCGTTAATGTTTAAATTTTTCAACATTTATGTAATGCCAGTATCAGGTTAGCTTACGATATCCATTTGCAGGTGCTTTATATAATTTGTCTTGAATGCTTTGATCACATTCTGATCCATTGGTGAATCAGAGTGCTTGTATATTTAGGCAAATACAAAATCTCTATACATCCTTCATTTGTCCATGCTCTTAACTCCCCCATGTCCGGAACTATTGTTTACTAATAAAATGACTTTTAACCGCAGTACTCTACTCTTCATCATTTCACCTCTGAAAGAAAATGGTCAGAAAATAATCATGAAAAATATCTTAAATTACGCTCTTCTTTGATTCAAATAAATCACTGGAAGGAACTTAATCTTGGTGTTTTAAATGCTTGGGGCTTACTTTTACCTTCAGCTAACAGTTTTAACACAACTCCCAGAGAGCCATTAGAACACATTATTTAAGTTATTCTTCCTTTTTGAAGTTTTCTTCTAATTATGTAAAAAAATTAATTTTCATGGAATGTGAAGTTAATCCATAAAAAATTGTTAGTATCATAAAGAAAAAAATATTTTATCATGAAAAAATATTTTATCATGAAAAAACAAATATTCATATTTAAAACTATAATTTTCAACACAATTTTATTGTAGATCTACAAATATTATTATGAAAGTAAACATTACATTTTAAAAATTTTAATTTTTAACATTGTAATTGAAACCAATAAACAATACTTGTTATTTATCATACAATAATAACTACAATAAAGTAATTGAAAAATACAAAACAAAAAAAGGACGATAATTGATGAAAACAATATGCCTGGGAGGAGCAACAGACTGAGGATATCTCCGTTTTACGCATGTGCAGTGGTAGGAGACAATACCGCATGCATGCACGCTCTGATTGGCTGCCTCGCCCCTTTTCATAGACGATTTATGTTTTTGATAGGCTGAGGGAGTTAGCTAAAGACATGTATAAGTTGCACTATAGCGGAGGTTTTTGCAACTATCTTTTACATTATCAACAAAACTATTTCATTTGGGATATATTTGCTAACCACGTTTGAGGCTAAGTTGAGTCTGGGTATATATCCGTTTGCCGCGCCCGAAGTGTTAAAATATCCCCAGAGATTTGAGCATGTCTGTTCATTTCCTGTTTAAATCATGAATAAAGAAAGAGCTTCCTAAACTTAAGGGCATATTCGCTCTTTATGCCATTTAAAATATTATTATTGGATGTTATTTACTTTCTGCGTGTGAAATGTATCAATATAAAAGCTGTCACCAACTGTTTAAAATGAAACTATACCTGTTTATGCAGGCACCAGATATGCAACCTTCCACTCGTTTAGAATCTTTCTAAAAGTCATAAAATCACGTAGTTATGGATATTTGAAGAGGACAAATATTTGGATTTTCAAAGAGGACATATTTTTGGTATAAGCGATTCCTGCTCATTCGATTTAAATGTCCACACTATATAAAAATTTGTTAGGATTGGACATAAGTATCAGTTTTATTTGTTGTTAAGTTTTTATTACTTTCAAGCATATACTATCACATTGTACTGTTTTGTAAACATTGATTGCATTCATTGAAGTAACAAAGTATTCATTGAAAATTGACGTCTTAGTAATTATTTAAAAGATTACTTTTTATCTGAAATATTGAAAACCCCTTGTATTTTATTTATTAATACTATTTATTACAGCCTGTTTTAAAAAATATAGTTTTCTGAGATACATTTGTGATGCAGGTAAACAAAGTGTCAGGAGAGGATTTGGATCGAGCATTCTTTAAGCAGGCATCTCTGGGAGCCCACGCTAAAGGTGTTATCAAAGTCAGCCCAGGATGTCAACCTGTGAGGTATTTGTACACAACATGGCTACAAACGTCTATTTACATTGTCATTTTCTGTGATCTGGACTTTATAAGTGGACTTGCATTATGCAACCAAAACTATTCATTGTGCACAGTGACATAGTTTTATAATATACACTCCTCAACATTCGAAGTGGAAAACTTACATTTTTAGTGATAATTTAATTCTCATACTTTACCTGCTTGCTCTGTGGCTTCTTTTCCAGTCTTTAGATGTTTGCCTTAAATACAGTAGAACCCTGCAAATCCGAACTAATTGGGGGGACAGCCTGTTCGTATTCCTTAACGTTCGGATTATCCGAAAATTAGAGTAACTAATCATTCAAAGCATTTCTACAACTCTTAGAACCGTTTAAGTCATTTTGTTTACTGATATATTATGATGACATAGTGGGGCTGGGATGAGTCAATGAGTTTACCTTACATTGCTGCACCTGTCTGTCACCATATCACTTACCCTCCTGTCTCAAATTAATGGTACAGATCACAGTACCTAGAAATGAACACGGTACGTATCATGTGCATAACCCCTGACGTCACATGAGCAAAGTGGATCAACAAGTATACACAAAAATACTTGTTCTAATTATTTGGTTTCAATTCTTGCATATTACTGGTGAATCGCTTGTCTACTACTTAGCTTAAAGCTTCCATGTGATTGGTAGCTTTAGTTACCAATATTAAATAGAATAATCAAATCAGCTGATTTTGTCGAAGTGACGTCACAGTCTACTGCGCAGCCTCGCCGTGATACGTACCATCTAATCTAGTTACCATGCTATTGTGCGATGCAGACTGTGCCATTGTTTGAGTTTAATTGCAAACCCACTGAACAGTGCATTTTTTATTCGTGTAATACTGTAGTTATCATATTATTTTAACTTTACAGTAGGCTACTTTATTGAATTCAGTGTTTGATTTGTTATTTACGTAGTTTTACTCTGAAATGTAGTTTGGTTTTTAATAGGCCTTTGCAATTGGTTTTGCGTTGTAGTGTGGTACAACAAGAGTTAATTAATCCTACACTATTCAATTTTCAGGTTATATTTAACAGTGTATAATAAACATGGTTTCAAGTTCTTCATCTTCAATGTTTTATTTATTTTAATTCCAGTTTCCGTTGGTTCGGATTGGTGAGGTTCAGATTTGCGGGTTTTTACTGTAATTTATATAAGAGGAGGAGGTATTTTTTTAGCAAAATTACTTAACAAATCAAATTAAATACAGTGTAATAATAGCTAAGAGTACTATTGAAATGTTATTTTTGAAAATTGCTGTTTTTTATCCTAGTTGATTCAGTAGCTAACCCTCCTCCTCACCTGTTTACTTCCTGCCATCTTCTTAGCTTAGAGTTTATATTGTCCAAACTGCTTCTTGAGGAATGTGAACTCACTTTTAGATAGTAGCCTATGGAAGCTCTTCAAAGTTGTCAGGGATAACAGCATGCCTTCCAGACAATCCCATAAGTTTTGTATAGGATTACGATCTGGCAATTTTACAGGTCACAGCATACAGCATGTTAATGAAAAAAAATATTGATGAACCTTGAGATATGTGGGACTGCCGTTTCATCAACGTATGTGAGCTCTTGTCCAAATATCGTAATGTTCCACCGAGTGTTGAGCAGTGTATGTTTAATAAATAAGGTACACAAACACTTTAGGATGGCTAGTATAAAAATATTGTGTACTATTTGAAAGATATAATGTTTCATAGTTCATGGGTATCATATTGGTTTTCCTGATTCAATATTTTATAATTATTTACGATTCTTAAAGTACTGTCCTTTGGTATTCCCTAAATTTTCTTTTCTTTTCAGAGTTGCAGAATCAATGGTTTTGCTGAATTCAATTGCAACAGAAAATAAGCCTTGGAAGAACCACAAAGAAAAAAGGAACAAAAAAGAAAAGTTAAGAAGAGTTTACAGGCATTTGGATGTACAATGAAGTAGAGTTATATGACATTTAATCAATGTAAATTATTTATATACTATATATTTTGTACAGTAAATAAATTACTTTAGGCAGTTAAACTGTTTTCTCACCATATATCTTGTAATTAAAGTATATACAGGGTTTCCGAAAAAGAATGCCCTGATTTTGAATGGGTGTAATTTAAAAACTATTCAAGATATTTAAACGATTGAAACGTCAAATTGAAGAGGAAAGATCAAAGTTTTGTTTTCCGTGTGGCATGGGAGTGAGTGTTGACCTTGGCATGCGCAGAATTGCTGCGCAGTGACAGGCTGCCATTGTCACAACACGCCCGCCAGTCATCAGTGCAATGTTCACCACGCAACAGAAGGCACAGTGTGTTCTGTGGTACGCAGAATTGAAATCGTTTGTTAGTGTGAAGCGTCGGTTTCGAGTGACGTATCGAAGCCCAAATCCGCCCGATGACAAAGCAATTCGTCGCTGATTTAACCAGTTTCGTGAAACCGGGAGTGTGTTGAAAGGACATTCACCTGGCCGGCCAAAAACAAGTGATGACAAAGTCGAAGAAATCCGACAATCTTGCATTAGAAGCCCGAAAAAATCTACTGTTCGACGAAGCCTTTAGTTAAACATACCTAAATCGACACTCCACGATGTTATTCGTAAGAGATTGAGGCTCCATGCCTACAAAATTCAGTTAAGACATGAGATTAAACCCGCCGATCGCCCCAAGCGAATAGACTTTGCTACTTTTATGCTGAACGAAATTGATGACAATCCTAATTTTTTAAAAGAGTGCTGTTTTCAGTCGAAGCAACATTTCACACAAGTGGTGTTGTAAATCGTCATAATTGTCGTATTTGAGGTTCCCAACAGCCTAACATTGTGCAGGAACATGTACGCGATTCCCCAAAAGTGAACGTGTGGTGTGGGTTGCTGTATGACAAAGTTATAGGCCCTTTCTTTTTTGCCGAAAAAACAATTAATGGCATCATTTATCTAGATATGCTAGAACAATTTTTGTTTCCCCAAATTGACGATATTGAAGCACAAGGCGGTGAACGAGTAATTTTAATGCAAGACGGCGCGCCGCCTCATTACCTTCAATTAGTGCGTGATACACTGAACAACAAGTTTCCAAATGGTTGGATAGGCAGGGGTGCGCCCATTCCCTGGCCTCCCAGGAGTCCTGATTTGACCCCTTTGGACTTTTTTCTTTGGGGCTACGTAAAGAACATTGTTTATGCCGAAAAGATTCGGGACTTGCCACATCTGCGTGCGCGAATTTCGGCAGCGATCGCTACTGTTACACCTGAGATGCTGCACAACACATGGCGAGAAATCGAATACCGATTTGATATCTGCAGAGGAACAAACGGAGCACACATCGAAACATATTAAGGTATGAGAAAAAACTTTGTTTTTTTTCTCTTCAATTTGACGTTTTAATCGTTTAAATATCTTGAATAGTTTTTAAATTACACCCATTCAAAATCAGGGCATTCTTTTTCGGAAACCCTGTATATTTTTTAATTTTTTTCATATGATGATTCGTATGACATGTTTCATTCATTATCTTTTGTTTCATATGTCAATATGATATAGTGATAATCATAAGTCAGGATTTGGAAACTGGAAAATGCTGTTTGGTAGCTTTTCACAAGTCAAGCTTTTGACATCACAACCTTCTTTTCAAGATACATCTTGAAGATAATAATACTACAATCTTTACTATCACACTTATGGACAACCTTCTCGGATCTTATCGGGAAAACCAGTTCTTCCAAATTACATTCTCACATGGTATGTAGATTGCTTCAGTGAAGTATGCTTAGACCTGTGTTATATTTATATACACACAACACAGCAAAAGCACGCTATAACAATTGCTGATATCAAAGATTTCCTCACAAAAAATCTTACTGTTATTTTTAAAATTGTACATTTACTTGAAATTTCCGACTAGATGTGCCAAAAAAATGGAACATCAACGTAAATAATCAAACCAAGTCATCACACTTCACTTGCATACTAAAAGCATAGACAAGACTCGCCTTTCATATGATTGCCCCCAATTACAGAAGTGAAATATGTAGAAAAATATTCATTAAAAGGAAATTGAATTTGCAAAACACAAAAACATATTTTTAAAAAGTATTTAATATTAAAACACCACCAAAATCACAGCACATTTAATTATTGTTATTTAATAATACAATTACATTGTTATCATAATTTACTTTACAATTAAAATAAAATTTCACTATATAGTTTAATAACAAGTTTTAATTAATCTAGGTTTGAACGATGTTAAAATAAAAAATTCAGAAAAAATATGTTGCCACTAAATAAATTTTTATTTTAGATTTATTTATACATAATATTTTCATTTGTAAATTAACTCACAAGTTCTTAAAATATTGTTAGTCAAAATATGCAATTATTTTGATGTTGTCATATATAACACTATAATAAAAATACAACTTTTTGAGACAAATATATTATAAAATTAATCTCGTTTGAAAAAAATAAGGGCATAAACAGTAATTGTGTAGGGGACCCAGCCCACAAGTTATCATTGTAAACTAGCAATTTCTAGTTCATTTCTATGCTAGTTCATACATTTCAAATCAAGCACAAATGTACTGTTATGGAAAGCAACAAATGCTTTAAAAAAATGTAATTTAAATACTTTACAAATATGTTTCTAAAATATTAGTTAACAAATGCTTCATATTCCAAGTCTGAAATTCACTGAGCAAAAATAGTTGGATATTTTAGTGTGTCAATATCGGGTTTTCCCTTTCTTGACCAATGCAAAAATTAAAAAGAAGTTCTAGAAAGAACCAAAAGTAAGGACTCTAGTACTTTAATGCATACTTGACCACAACAACCAAAACAGAACAAACCACATTTGGTATTTGATTTCCTAAAAATAGTAAAGAGAAAGAGAGAGAGAGTAGAACAATAAGGGAGAATGAGGCTAAAGTGGGACATAACAAGAATGAAACAAACAACTTAAGAGTACTACTATAGCATAGGTTTTTGCTGCTATGCTAATGAAATTTTATAATAGTAATTATTAACACGCCCAATGTGAAAAGCAACACGTGCTCAATGTAATGCAGTTTGCGGAGAGTGCACATGTGTGCCTTGTAAAAACAAACAATTTTGTATGAATTGTCTGTATCTGGACTGCACGTAGGTTTTTGTGGTTATATTTGCTCGTTTGTCACAGTTGACTGTGAAGTGAGGTTAAGTTCAGATGTTGTGTAGGGGAGAGAACTGAGTGTCAAACTTGTCAGTTTGCTGAAAATCAGACCAACAGTACGTGGTTCGGATTCCACGTAAAGCTGTAGGTCCCATAGTTGCCCTGGCTATTGGGCTATTAATAAATAGTACTTTCTGAGCTAAGTCGAACTCAGATAGTAACAATGACTAAATTGGTTCATCTACAATGCTATTGTAGCTAACCCATTGAGGACCAGCCAAATTATATTTGGAAGACGGGCGGATCAGACTCCACACATACCAGAACTAGAAGTGACTAGCGAAACCACCTTTTTAGTCATAAAACTTGATAGCCAATAAACATGGACCCCATCTGGACCATCTTTGTAGCAAGTTTTTTGCAGTCTTTGAGTCTCACTTGAGATATGGGTTGGTGATTTGGGGTGGCACATTCACTACAAACTTAACAAGAATATTAACACTTAAAAAAAAGCCATCAGGACTCTAGCTGGACTCCAACCACTAGACAGTTGCAGAGAAGTTTACAAAACCTTTAAAATCCTGACAGTTGTAGCCCTTTACATCCAGAAGTTGGTTTTATACATTGACAAAG
Organism: Stictocephala bisonia; assembly: GCA_035578905.1. Classification (NCBI taxonomy): domain Eukaryota; kingdom Metazoa; phylum Arthropoda; class Insecta; order Hemiptera; family Membracidae; genus Stictocephala; species Stictocephala bisonia. The sequence continues at coordinate 26,949 of JAQJVL010001559.1, forward strand.
AGAACCCAGAAAGACTGCAAGACATTTATAATTACAATACAAGAAATTCAGCAATGTACTCCCTTCCACGACATCATCTCGCTTTATATGAGAAAAACCAACATATATGGGAAGAAAATTTTACAACTGCCACCTCCAAATTTAAGATCTAAAACTGGAAATGCATTGAAGACAGCACTGAATACCTGGCTCATGGACCATCCCTTTTACAGCATTGATGAATTTCTACAGAACACATTTTAAAGTTTCATAAAATTCAAGCTTTTATCACATTTTACCTTTTAATTATTGACAATTTTGGGTCTTGCTTGTATTCATTGTTATTAATTAATGGGTTTAACTTATTAGTCTTATTGTTGACAAATTTGAATCTTGCTTGTATTAATTGTTTTTAATTAATAGGTTTAATTTATTAGTTTAGTTTTATCATTCTTAAGGAATGAGTTAATAAAGATGATTTTGACTTTTGACTACACTCATTCACGCCTCATATTCGCCCATATCTCTACGATCGGCGTCTTAGAGATGAATAATCTCTGTTGTGTAGTTAATTGCTCTTGTAATATATTGAAAACCAATCAGGTGGTCCATCTCATCGTGATCAGTGTTTATGAAGATGAATTAGTGAAATTAACAAGATTGCCAAGGAGAGTAATGAAGAAAGTTGTAGCGATAACGAGAATAGTATTACGGAAGAAGAATTTTGCTCTATGATGAACTGACTATATACGGTAGTAATACTGTTATTTATTGCTGAAATTAATCAATAAATTAACTACAACTATTAACAAGATCTATTTTGTATAGCAACATTTTGGTTGGTTTATAACATTATTTGGCTTTATACAAATCCAGGCGCACATACACCTTTGTCTGAAACTAAAGTCCAGCCGTTCTAACTTTCCCTCTGAGGTTTGCGGGATAAACTGGAAAATCGACAGGCGACGTCGCATCCAGACGCCACAGCCCTTCTCTAAATTTTACATCCGGTAACTGATAATTGAGAAGAATTTAGGAAGGTATAAATTAATTTTTTTAGTAGGAATTAAAATCTTTTTAGTGTTTAACTGGGAAGTACTTTTTTACTGTTAATACAATATTACTGTTAGTACAAATATCAAAAACCGAAGTCAATCCGGACAATTTTAACCTATAAAAACTATCAGGCCTAGTCGTGATTTATTTAGACAGGAAACAAATTAGCCGTGGGACAGAAAGGAGTCAAGTGCTCAAGATATACAGTGTTGCCATGTTGTGCTCCCCTCAGAGGTAAAGTTAGAATGGCTGGACTATAGACGTAAATAGACAATATATGTGGTGGTGCTCATGTGTGTCCAAGGTTATCTCCCAAGAAAAAATGTAACAAACACTTGCATATGATTTTGACAAACAGCCAAACCATCAGTATTTTTTATGCCTCATTAAAGTTATGGCAGAGCAAACATATTAAATAAATAAAAGATAATTATTAATTGTTCAAAAAGTGATCATCATACAACACAAAATTAATTACAGTGTAAGTAAGGAGAGGGACAAATATTATGGTGATTGTTTTCGATATACCACGTTTAATGTCCTCAGATCAGAGGAATAACAAAGGAATTCCTTTAGTGGCCTAGGTAACATCCCATGGAGCGTAAGGTGAGAAGGGAGGTGAACGCCCACAACTTATCATAATAATGAATAAGGAAATGTTGAAAAAAATTGGTGAATATTGCAGTTCCTATTAGTTAAATCGCAGGAAAGCCTGATGCCCCAACTATCTTTACTGTTTAAGCAAAGAACTGCAAAACTAAAACAAGCAAACTGTTTGCTGAACCGACAATGGGTTGTTTCAAAAACTACATTTTTTAAACTAGTGCCTATAGAATATGCGCTTTGAGTGCCTAAAGAATATAAATTCCAAGGCGTAATGCCCTAAAAATAGGCTGAATTGTTAACAGAATATATTACACTTAAAAAGGGATAGCATAGGACTATTCAGGTTTTTGAAATACCTGCCAGCAATACTTTTACAAAGAGATTTTCCTCTAATACAAATTAGCTTTTATTAGTTGAACTAAACAATATTATTAAAAAATGTATATCAAAGAGAAAGTAAATTATAATTGGGCTGGATTGAAATCGACCTGCGTGGTATATTTAGAGCATGTAGGGGTTCCAGCAGCAGAGGGGAAGTGTTCCACCACTCCGTCTCTAGTTGGGAGTGGGGAAAACGGACACAATCAGCTGGTGAAGAAAATTGCTTTAATTATAAAAGTCAATTTAATATAGCCATAATCTTGTATATTGTCATTTTTGTTGTAAAGTTACATTTTAAATTATAAATCATAATGAAATTGAATATTACATTCTTACTTGATCTATCACGACTATTACAGTTAGAATTGCACACCTTTTAAAATTGCATATGAAGTAATATGTAAATAAAACTTTAATGAAAGTAGTACTAAACATCATTTCAGTTTGAAGATAAGTCATTGAACATTTCAATCATATTATAGGTATTTCAAATAAAATATACAGTGAAAACTCTACTGTCCGTCACCCTATTTTCCGTCAGTGTCTGGGTTCATTGCGCCACGATATGACAGTTGCCGTATGACTCATCTGTCTAGAAGAAGACAATTCCCCGTCTAGCCCACATAAGACTAGCTCCTACGGTCTGCCATCCGTAAGGTCTCATCTGCCGTCTAACAGAAAACAGGTCGTTGGAGCCGCTCGGGCTGACGTACGGACAGGCCGTCCGGGGCTGCCTGAACAGGTCTCGTACAACATGGGGAAGGAGGTGGCACTAAAAAGGCATGTTGTTGAAGATGAAGTTTTAAGCCGAGATGCCTACACAGGTCATGGGCCGTTGGAACGGTCCTGTCTGATGATACACAGGCGAGTCGCGGCAACACACTATCCGTATACCGACATCGTGCCTGTGTTGCGAAAACACAAGCCGTAGGAACTAGACTTTAATATGTTACTCTGTACTGCAGTTTAATTTTAATGTTGATAATTAATTTTTCTGCTTATTACATAATGTACAAGCTTATGTTTTACATTAAAACTAGGCCTACTGTGATAAAAGTGTGATTGTGACCTGCAGTATATACATTCTGAAACATGTCTTTTTTCTAACCTTTTCATTCTCATTTTGTTAATCAATATGTACTATACAGCATGCAAATTTAACATGTATAAGCACTAATAATAAGTTTCCAGCGATATAAGTGCGTTTGGGTGAATTCTCTATAATCCTCTACAATTCCAATCCGTCACAACCGTGGTCCTGACCCCTGAGAGAAAACAGGGTTTCTACTGTATATTTAAAATACAATAATATCGCAAATCAAATTATAATATAACCTCAATACAAATTAGTAATGACAGCAAACCGCCCTACACCAGCTGATTCCTCACTCCTATCACAGCTTCTTTTCCCTTTATGCCATGTTTCAGCTGTGCTAGATTTCAGTTCCATACACGTGCCTTGCCTGCCAATAGTCACCTAGCACGATGATATAATAGGCGGAGCTACCCACTGCGTATCCATGACAACGAAAAGTTACAGTGGCATGTCAGTTCAATGGTGGGGGAAGACTAATTTTCTGTCTCACTTCAATGACTAGCTTTATCTCTCTCACACAGGTTCTTTAATTAGGTCGCAATCAAAGCAGCCGAACTATATAAAAAAGAGCCAATTAAAATTAACAAATGGTAGCTGACAACAAACAATATAATATATGTAGTAGACTATAGAACAATATGGATATTTGGCTGTAAAACAAAACAATAGCTACCTACTCTACTCGAAGATGGTAAATGTTGTGCAAATATTTTGGTGATTGTTTCAGTAAACCATACTCAGTACAGGTTTGACAATACCAAACGGACTGAGGATGCTAAACAAGGTTAACCTAAATCAGTCACCAAAGTATTTGTACTTACACTGTAGTAAATTTGTGTTCTGTGACACTTACTATAGTATTTTAAACTTGAACCATATATAGTAAGCTAGGTAATAATGAACTAGTTGTTGATCACTCACAAAAATATTTGTTCTATTCTTCATTTTTATAACAGAACTAGTATTTAAGGATGTATTCATCAGGCTCCAACTTGGTTCAACCAAAAACCCAGGCTTTGGTAATTTCTTCGTTGACAACATGATTTGCTAATTGCCTTGTGTGGCATTTCAGAACTGTGTTTTTATTACACTCCACTTCTTCATTTAACTTTGACTTGTTTACTGAGCCTTCCCATATCATGAATTTCAGAGTTAGAATTTTGAAAAGTCTAACCTACAATCACAGTACAAGTAATGTATAAAAGAGGATAAAAAATAGGAAGGCTCGTATTAACGACTGCCTAAGTCATCATTTTTAGAAAAACTTGTAGGTAATAATGACAGCCATAACTTAACATTAAGATAAATTTGTTGGTTACAGTTAATTTTAAATGCAAGTTTGAAATAAGTCTAAAAAATTCTTTTTTAATATTTATTAAATAAACAGGAAAAATTAAGAGTTCACAATACATTTGTATGGTACTAAAGTGCTACAAAATACCAGATCTTCAGGTTTTTATTTATATTATTATGATTAAAATTAATTATAAAAATTTCAGAAATCCCTTGAATAAGCCCAATATGCTTAGATAATGCATATCATTTTATAAAGCTATTTCATAACGGAATTGTATATAATCAAATCAGTTTTTTTATATAAAACTTTGTTTCATCAATTTTTAAATATAAGAAAAATATTCAATATAATCTCCTTATAATAATACGCTTTTAAGTTTAAATATCAAAAGTAACCAGTAAACCTTATTATAACTAATGCTTTTACATATCTATATGTTACAATCAGACATAATCGTAAGCCTGTATTTGAATATTAGTAAAATAAGACGCAGTGTAGCAGCTGTCGTTGACATTTACTCTCATACTGATGAAGCATCTCATCTATATCATTGTCCAGATCATCACTTTTCGACATCTGAAATTAAGTTAAATTCACAATAATAATACAATTGTATCTTATCTGTAAGAGAGACAGATTAAATGCAATTCACGTCCATTGTAATAGTAAAACATTGTCAAAGGTAAGTAACAATGAGAATTTAATACCTTAAACAATTTTTTTAAATGATAACTGTAGGGAGAGTTTTGAAACTCAAAAATTTGAAACTCAAAAACTTACATAACTGTTAAAAAAATTAATGCAATCTTTTTTTTTAACAATACCGCCCAAATGAAAATTATTCATTTTTACATTTATAAAATACAGTATTAAGACCTTATTCTATAAGTAGTCAAGGCCGTATCGTTACCGGAAGCTTTAGTTTTACATTATGACACTGGCTGCTTAAGCCTACGAATTAAGCATACATACATAAGTTTACAAGAATTCTTTCAAATATTTATTATTCTGCTAATTAGGTCTCGAAACTATAGTAAAATGAAGCTCGTTAACCAAATTCATCTACCAAAATGTGATTTAACTGCACTTGAACAATAAAAAATAGACACAAATTAGGCATGTATTTTGGGCAATTGATACATTTTTAAACTAGAAACACTTTACAGTTAACAAAGTAACTGATGTTTACAAATAAGTTTACTTAGTATTTCGATAACTGACTAATTACAACATAATAAAATCAGAATTCAATCTAAGGCATCAGCTTTAACAATAATTAATTTCAGTTTACTTAATAGGCCTAATATTTGTTTAACAAACTTTTATTTTCGTACCAAAGGAAAAGCTTTAAATTTTTTAAAGAAATAAATAATTTTTGAAAATAAACATACCTAATTATCTTTATTTTTGATACATTATTTTTTAACTTGACATGTTCTTAAAAGTAAAAACATTATGGACACGATTATCCAGAGAATGTGGTTACCTTAAGTCATGCTTGCTAGATTTACAATTTTTTGTTCATGACAAAATCTATTTTACAAATGATAAATTTATGTTTTACTTAGCATATTTATCAGACTTTTTACTCAACTCTCAACCTAAGTTACAAAGCCAGAAAAACATTCTGAAATCTTATAAACAGAATTATATTAAAATTATTTTTTGTTTATCATAAATCAATTGTTACTGGTACAGATCAATTTTAAAACAAAAGTTAATCAACTAAAACATTTTATGAATTGTTTCATACGTTACTACAGCGTGAAAAACGTGGTATCTGGCAATAAGATGTTTTTCGTGAGTGCTCAAAAGGACACTGCAAAGTTAATGTTCCAATGCCAGCAGCCAGCTTGAATGTCCCCGTCAGTCGTGATACAACAAGGATACCAAGTTTTATTCTATAGTTTTTGCAGAATTAACTGCCTATTTTATTAATAATTGTTAAAAACAAGTTATATAATAAACACATATATCAATTTGCTTTGTTGATGCCTAAATATGCTAATTAAGTATTTGTTGCTAATCAAATATTAAAAATTTTATCCACCATTTCTGTCTAATCTGTTACTTTCCTTTTTAACACAATTTACTTATGACATACTAGAATATTATGTTAGCTAATGTTGATTTTGTAAGAAATAAAACAAAAATAAAAACTTGTTAAAATGTAGCCCTAAAACTAAAATAGGCAAAATAATTGCCAATTTTAGTTTTAGGGCTATGAGTGAGATTTTAATTGGATTTTTATTGATAATACTTAGAAGTTAATTCATTTAAGTGAGCAACATTTAAGCTCAGTCTCTTGTTGGTATTTGGTTAAAGAATTCAATTTAAAGATTTTGTTCTACACGTACAAACTTAAAGATAGATAATTAAATAAAAGCTTGTAAAAATGTTTATAGGCCTAGTGTTCATAAATTAAACAATGTTTACAGGTTTTCCTAAATTAAAAAACATATAAAAACAATATAATACAAATGGAACTTACATTAACAGTGAGAACAGTAGGGTAAAGGATATTATAGCTTGTAACTCCTACAAAATGTATATTCATCTATTTTTTTGATAATCAGAATTTTAAAGATTTGGGAAGAATGAATAGATGTATTGTAGGAATACCAAAAATTACAAATCAGGAGGATTAACAAAAAATTAAGAGGTATCAAGTTATGATAGTAGGAAGGAATAAGAAATACAAGAGAAACATCACAAATCACATTAACCCCTTAACTGCTGTTGACGTGTTAACACGTTTCGATGCGCCGTCACTGCCGAGCTGTTCAATGCGAGTGGCGTGGTCGGTCCACGGCGGAGCAATCGCGGTAAAATTTACGAGTTTTGACGCTCAGTCCTCAAAAGTTTGTTTCCTTATGAATAAACTATTTTATGTCAATGTTTTTTAAGAGTATGTTCAACAGTTATATAAATCTGCAGATAACATGCTAATAAATTAAAATATTAATATAAAATAGTGAAATAATATTAATAATAATAATACACTTACCCAGATCAATTTGCAATGTCCATCTCTGGATGTTGAGGGATATATTTTTTCTATTTGTATTATTTTACTTTTAAATTATATATATTATTTACACTATTTTATGGTTTATTCTGAGGGTTTTAGTAATTTTTGAGTTCGTGGAACTCAGCAAAACATGGTGCCGCACATAACGCTACTTGGCATTCCTCGCAAATGTATCTGGTTTCACGTCTCTTTTTCTCCCGCCTCTGAGTAAACTTGCATACAACACAAAGTCTGCATGGTCCTGCCTTTTTTTCAGTTGCAGGTATATAAGAGGGGAAATGTCTCATTGTAAGTCTAGTCGGGTTATCCCCAGATGGACGGCCACCCTTCTTAACTTGACGAGGCTCAAGATATTTCTCGAGAAGTTGGCGAACCAATACGGTTACCAATAAAAACAATACGGTCGAGAATCGCTCGTTCTCGCTCCATGTGAGAAACAATACGGGCGAGAATCGCTTATTTCCATCGCTAATGCTCCTCAAGCAGTTACAAAATATTCCACGAGAGTGAGACACAAGTCGGAATACGTTACGGTTCTCGTAGTACTAAATAACACCACAAGATAGCATTATAAGTCACTAGTAAAAGCAGTACAATATCAGGAAACAGCTGCTGTCAACGTTCGTGTTAACACGAGTGTAGCGCTGACGGCACTACGCAGGGAATCGTGTATACACGAATGTAGCGCTGGAGGTACTAAGCTTGCCTGATCTCTCAGCCGTTAAAGGGTTAAATCACCAAAAATTGTTGAGTTTATAAAATGTAGGATCAGCATACTTGGGATTAACGATTTAAAATAATTAATGATTAAATTTAATCGTTACTTTTTCTATTAACTTTTTAACTTATTCGTTAGTTTTGGTAATGTTTAACTTTTAACTCTAACTAGTTGAAAATTTGGCTAACGGTTAAAGTAACTCACTTAGTTTTTCAAATGTGATAAAAGGTGCCATTTGGTCCGAGGAATGTGGACAGGGGAGAAAGTATCTAAAACTCAGGTCAAATACCAATTGTTTTCCTCATCCCCCAATTGTCACCGACAAGCAAGGTAACTGTTTTGAAGACGCAACCCCTCCCCTTTACTCACATTTTATGCCTTATAAATAAAAAAAAGGCGGACCAAACGAGTCTACCATTGTTGTGGGATTGATTTGTGTCCCAAGGTTTAAAATTAATCCTATCTTTAATATTAATATTAATAATATTATCAATGGTAATTAGTTTTGTATTTTTTTAATTATTTAGATAGCTTTCATGATTTTTAATTAACTTATTTCAATAAGAATAAAACATGCATTCAGAACGGCAAATTCTTAAACATCTAAAAAACGTAATTGCTTATCGAAAATAGTATGAACAATTTGCTTTCACTCACTTATAGAGTGAGTATATTTTGTTCAGTTTTTGTTTACAGCTGTGACCCTTCCTTATCATCTCCAGCCTGATAAAAAACATCTGGAGTGAACATGGCATATACTTTCTTATCAGTAACCCTTCCTTATCATCTCCAGCCTGATAAAAATCACCTGGAGTCAATATGTCATGATATTATTTGGCCTTTATTATTATCTGCGCCAATTAAAATAAAAATGTTTTTTTATCGTGAATTTCCTATAAGATAGTTATTGATTTTTTAAAGTATAGCTTAAAAATGTAAAACTTTAATTTCAAAGACTTGTCAGTTTCTGTTAACAATTTTAGAAATTAAATTAAATATTTAACTTTTAAGATTTCGGACAGTTATATAACAAAAAATAATGTAGAAATTTCTATAGTCTAATTAATAAGTATTGTATAATAATGTATTATAAATAGGCCTATTTATCTAAGATATTATAAATAATAAAAGATAACACAGGTTAAGTATTTGTTTATGTATATTTTACTGTACCAAAACTAACTTTAAACTTTCAATTTAAGTTAATTTTCTAATAATTTAACTTTAATCAGTTAGTTTCAATTTATTCTAACTTTTAACCTCAATTAGTTACTTTTAAAACGTTTGATATGGGATACTTTGAACCTTACTACTATGAACCTAGCTATCACGAATATCTTAAAATTTGTTCAATCCCCTTCAGTTCTGTAGAATTGAGGTTCCAATGTGCATATTTTGTGTATTTTTGCTTCTCTGAAATTCTTTCATAAGTCTAATATCTTACACTCCAATTCAAATATACTTTAAGAAAAAGGCATTCTTTTAAGCATATCCAATTTCTGTTTAGTTAGAAGAAAGATTTCCTTTCCATTCCATTACTCTTTAGATTACTTTTATTTAATAAAGATGTTCAGTATGTTATCTGAAACATGAACTTAACAAAATAAATATTAGAGAGTACATACATGAGTGACCATTTCACAAATTAGGAAGGCCCCTATCGTAGCTTCTTCGTGGTTGTCTTGGATGTCAATGTTGATGACATGCACAGACACGTTATCTGTTGGCATTCTGTTGGTAATGTCTAAAAAATACCATAGAAACATTAGTTACTTAAACACAGCTAATGTTGGTCACAATTAAGATGAATCACACAACACAGTTCCAGTTACTATTTCTTTTTTCATAAGGATAGCTATTTTTTTAGCTGTGATTTGTATCAAATGTACTCAAAGTGTCACATGTGTATGAGGGATGGTGAACGGCTATGAGTGTCTTGTTTGATGTATCATGAGAGTGAGGGTGGACCGCTATAAGCATTGTGTGATTAATTATGTATAAGTAATGAGAGTTGTGTGCAGGAGATGGTCAGTGGGCTATAAGTGACAAATACGTAGGCTTCTTTTATATCTTGAATTATGAAATATTTCATACACAGGGTGTCCCAGGAAGTGGTTTATACGTTTCATTTTTTTTAGGTTACACATTTATGCATTGATCATTTTGAAACTTTGCACACTTTTTTTATAGAGGTTTTGAAAGTACGCTGTAAAAATTGCATCTCTAACATTTACAGGGACTAAATGGCGGCTCATTTGAAAGTGGTCCTTTTAAAAAAGTAAAACAGTGATTTAGTTATGAAATATTTGTACTGTCACATTCTAACAGCTTAAGATAGTTTGATCAGAAAACTAGTGAATTTTGTATAAGTGGAACATGCTAAAGAATGTGGCGATTAGAGATGTTGTAATAATTAAGAGTGTGCCTAATCAAATCAAATCAAAATTCTTTATTTACATGAACATTGAGTACAGTAATGGCGTCATAAAATGGTACAGAAATGTTAACATAAATAATCAGGTATTGAAAAATTCTTCTAGGGTGTAAAAAGATTTCTGTAGCAACCAGGTCTTGAGCGATGTCTTGAAATTCTTGTCTTCTCTACGTCTCTTTAGGTCTCCTGGGAGTTGGTTGAAAAGTTTTCTCCCCATGTAGGTAGGTTTCTTTTCAGACAGGGTAAGGTGGTGTGTTGGCAGAGCATAGTCATGTGCGTTTCTAGTATAGTAGTTGTGATTGTTACCTAGGTGGGCAGGTTTCTGAGCTATTGTGTAGCAGATGGCCTCGCAGATATAGAGTGAGACCACTGTCAGGATTCCAAGTTCTTCAAAGGCCTGACGGCAAGACTCTTGAGGAGTCAGTTCTGCTAATATTCTAATAGCCTTTTTTTGCAGAACTAGAACACGTTCAGTGTTTCTTGCTGAAGAGTTGCCCCATGCTAATAATCCGTACCTCAAGCGGGACTCAACTAGAGAGAAGTAAGCTGTTCTGGTAGTATCTTGGTTACAAGAACTTTTTACTCTTTTAAGACAATAAATACTGGAGTTAAGCTTACTACAGAGATCGTCAATGTGTGGATTCCAAGATAACTTGTCATCTACTATAATGCCGAGATACTTTGCTTCGTTATCTTGAGCTATTTCTGGTAAGCCATAGTAGTCACAGGCTCTTCGGCCTTTCCATATAAGTTGCTGTGTTTTGCTCTCATTAAGAACAAGATTATTATATTGGCAGTATTGTTTGGTCATATTCAAGGCTATAAAAGAGTTAAGTTCAAGGGATATTGAGTCTTTTTGTGCAATAAGAAGGGCTGTGTCATCTGCATATAGCATTGCTTGGGCCCAGTCAAGAAGATAGCTTGGAAGGTCATTCGTTAGCAGAATAAAAAGCACTGGTCCCAAAATTGATCCCTGAGGGACACCTCTAGTGATAGGGAGTAAGGTAGATCTTGCTTTATGGGATGTATTATTGATTGTGTAGTTCAATTCAACTAATTGCTGACGGTCTTTCAGGTAGCTAGCAAGCCAGTTTTGTGGTGCTCCTCTAATGCCCATGTTCCCTACTTTTTGAAGAAGTAGAGAATGGTTTAGGCAATCAAAAGCCTTACTGAAGTCCAGCAGCATGGCAGTCACAGTAGTATTTTCTTCAAGTTGGTCAATGATGAATTCTGACAGTTGAACTATAGCTGTAGTTGTGGATTTACCACGGAGGAAGCCATGTTGCTGGGTCGTCAAGATGTTGTAAGTCGTCAGATGTGTTATCAGTTGGTTTAGTAAGATCTTTTCCACTACTTTAGATATTGTCGGAAGAATTGATATTGGTCTATAGTTTTCCACTGAGGTTACGCTGCCTTTTTTGTGAACTGGGAATACTTTTGCAAGTTTAAGTTTTGTCGGAAAAAAGCCTTGTGAAAATGAAAGGTTGATTATGTGACATAAAGGACTCACAATTTCATCCTTGCAGTGTTTCAGTAGTGTAGAGGTGAGTTCATCGATACCTGCTGATGGTTTTGATTTCAGAGATGCCAGTGTACGGGAAACTTCTTCTGGTGTGGTGGGATGAAGGATGAAATCTGGTATTTTGCCATAGTCTTTGCGTGTTGATAATTGATTATTTATGGTTTGGCCAGCATTGCAGAGAGTGATGTCAGCTATTTTTGTAAAATATTGGTTGAAGTACTCAGCTATTTCATTAGGATTCTTGATTTCTTCTTCATTGATAACAAGTTTTAGTGATTTGTCCTTTCTACTATTTTTGCATCTTTCGTAGTTAATAGCCTGCCAGATAGCCCTTTGTTTGTTGTTTGAGTTGTCAATAAAGTCTGAAGTTGACTGTTTTCTTAGTTTTTTTAAGTAGAGGTCATATTCTTTTTTTCTGTCAGCAGTTTCTTTTTTATGGTCATCGTAGCCAGTTGTCCTTTCCATTTCCAGAGCTCTGAGGAAGGACTTTCTTAATCTTTCCGACTCTTCATTGGTTGCTTTAAATATTGAATTCCTTTTCAGACGGGATTTTTTATGAGGGCATGTTAGGTTGAGAATTTGAATGAGGATTTCATGAAAATAGTTATACGATTCTTCCACAGAAGGGGCGTTGTAAACATTTTCCCATGTCTCTAAATGTAGTAGGTATTTAAAATAATCCATGTTTTCCTGTGAGAAATGTCTATTAGATAAAATGGGTGGAGGTAGTTTTTTATTTAGAGTAATAATAGTACAGAGCTGAGCAATGTGGTCTGATAGACCAGTGACGACTAGATCAGTGGCAATTTTACTCTTGTCAAGGTTTGAGCAAACAAAGTCAATTGATGATTCAGTGTTTGAAGTGACTCTAGTTGGTGGAAGATCTATCCTATTGATGTTATGACTGGCCAACATATCTTTTAACTTTCTGTTTCTATAGTCATGATTTAGCCCATCCACATTAATATCACCCATGATAATTGTGGGGCACTTCCAAGTAGGGATGAGGTCTATTGTACTAGACAAGATGTCGAGGGCATTGTCAAGGCTTCCACTTGGTGGTCTGTAAACACCAATTATGTAGATTGTTGTTTTACCCATTGTCATGTGTACTACGTGAGTTTCACACGTAAGTTCACTTGCAAGGTCAGTTGTAAAATTGTGTATTTCGTTCCTTATTCCTTCACTAGCGAAAATAGCTACCCCTCCTTTTCTGTAATTTTGACGTGAGAAACCTCCTATTAAGTTGTAGCCTGGAACCCTTGTACTTGACAGCTGTGACTCTTTAAGCCCATGCTCGGTTAAGATCACGAAGTCAGGTGAATGTAGTTCTAGAACATGTGTTAGTCTGTTTATTTTCCCTGCTATGCCGTCAATGTTTTGATGAAAAATTCTCAGTTGGTGTTTTTGGTTGGTAGAGTTGTGTTTTTCTATGGTCTGGTTTTTGTTGAGGTAGGGATTTCTAAAAAATTTTGTCCAGTAGTGTTTGCAGCCAATGCTTCTGAGGAAGTAGGCGAATTTAGTGGGGGAGCTGAGTTAACTACCTTGAGGTTGCTAAAAAAGTTATCGTTTATGGTTTTGTAAAAGTCTATGTGTTTAGTAAAAAACATGTCTATGTCTTCACCATCAGGACGGACTTTTGCAGTTGAGGGAGGGTTTTTAAGCTGTGTAGACTGGAGGGTATTATAGTTCAGTTTTTTCTGAGTGGTTTGATTGGCTCCAGCTGTGTCAAAATTAGGAGAGGATCAGAGTTGTTGTCCAGAGAGAGTCTTTGTATCGTTCAGTTTTTTGTGAGTGATTTGTGTTTCTTTTATCGTGCTGCTTGTTTTGGTATCACCCTCTATGAAACTGAATGCTGGATGGTTGTTTCTATATTTGGCAGCTTGTAGGGACGTGCTGTATGCAGTACTCCTCTTGTAGATCTTCTGCTTTGCATGTTTTTCCTTAGGTTTCATGTTGGGTGGTTTTTCTTTACTCTGTGGTGGTGACTTAGGGGTTGTGTTTGAAACATAGTTCTGTACTTGCAACTGCAACTCTTTTATAGTTTCATCCATTTGGTCCTGGCGTAGTTTTAACTCGACAAGCTCAAATGAGTGGCGCTGGGGGTAGCTTTGTGATAGTAGTTCAAGTTCTGAAGATGGTGTTGCTGATGGTAGGGTTGAATGTTTAGATGAGGGTAGTGGCTCGTCATATCGAGTGCAGGAGACCTTTAGAGGAGTTCCCGAGCATGTGTCTGCTCGTGTCAAAGAAGTTTGTCCAGGTTGTTGTATCAGAGGTGCTTGATTTTCTGTTTGTGTTTCAGAGTGTTTGAAAATTTTCATTTGAGATTCCTCTTGGTCAGGTTTCTTGTGGCCGGTGCGTTTTAGGTTATTCACAGTTGAGTGTAGCTGTTTGATTTCTTTTTCATAATTTAAAATTGTCAGTTCTTTTTCCCTGTCCTGTTCTTCAAAAGCTAGTCTAAGCCTCGTTTGTAGTTCTTTTTCTTTGGCAAACTGAAGTTCAGCTTCATGTAGGGTCTTGATCAGGCTGGAATTTTTGTTTAATAGGGCTTCAATTTCGCTTTCGAGTTCTTCGATTTTTGCCTCGTACATTATATTTTCAGAGCCATTTCGGTGACTCATGTACTGGGTTGGTTGATAAGTTTGCATCAAATCATGTAGCTCTTTTTTTAGTTTATTATTTTCGGCTAGTAGTACGCTTCCAGCTTCGGCGGCTAGTGTGAGTGATGTTTCCAGGTCATCGGAGTCTTGCAGACTTTTAATTTTAGCATGGACTTCTTGCATTGGTTTTGGAGGAGTTGGAGAGGTAGGTGGGTTTGTGTGCTGGTTCTCGTATTTTGCTGCAGCTTTCTCTGCTTCGTTTAAGGCTTTGTTGAAAGTTCTATTTTTTGCGTTGTCAGTTCTAGGCTTTCCAAACGTCTTTCTGTATTGGACACAATGAGTTGCCTATTTAACTCATTGTGATAAAAATTGGACTCCTCTGAGAAAACAACTTGAGTATTTTAATGAGGATAAAACTCAATGTACGGGAAGAAAATTCCACTCCTCTGTCCAGACCATTTTCCAGTAAATTATATACCAGGGGACTTGTAAATATTTTAAATTTATTTATTTTAATTATTCTCTGTACAGGAGACTTTGGAACACCAGTTTTTGGAATACAAAATGTTGTGTAGTGATAATATTAAATACTTAGGTTTATTTATAGACAAGGAATTGAGTTGGAAATTGCACATAAATAAAGAATAATTTAAATAATGTATTGAGGGTAACATATTTCTTGAGGGATTTTAGTTTCTCACTTGTACAAAGTAGGTTCGAATATGGTTTGGTTTGTTGGGGAGGCACTTATATCAGTAAAAGTTTGCCATTGATTAAACAAAAAAAGTTTTTTAAAGGTTATTGCTAGGAAGAAGGTCACTGATCGATCTTGGCCTCTGTATTTAGAGCTTAATATATTGCCCCTTAGACATCTTTATGTATATAAGGTACTTGTTATTTTCTTTAAAAGATGTGGAAATATACTTGGTGTTGAAGGATTGTATAGAGATAGATTAAGAAATAGAAAAAAATATGAGATTCCTAACCTTTGTTGACATACTATAAAAAACATATGAATATATTGGTCCTAAACTGTTTAATTCATTACCTGATAGCATTAAAGAAATTAAAAATCATGATAAATTTAAAAGAGGGATTAGAAAATGGTTGTTTGAAAAAGATTATGTAGGATTATTGTTCTGATTATATTTTTATATTGTTTGTTGCATTATTATTTCCAGCTTATGGTGGTATTATGAATCAGTTGTTGCATATTCATATTAAAATTATTTTGTTTGTTCTCTTTTTATGTTATATTGTATATGGTGCTTTCTGTTGTCCTTATCCATTTGTACTTGGAAATTGGTACTGTTACTGTAGTGAGTTTATCTTGTTAATATTGTCGTTCTTATTAGTTTTATATTCTTTTGTTATTGTTAAAATTTTTTAATTAGACACAGCCTGAAACTGCTATTTAAGAACGTTTTGTATATTATTTGTAATTTATTATTAATATTTATTATAATCTCAGAGAGATGTTTTTAGAAGGAAAATGTGGCAATAGGAAACGAGGACTATATTATATGATGGAGCCTCAAATCAGGTTTACCCTTGGGGTCCTATTTTATTTCCTCTATATATATATTGGCTACGGAATTATTGATGTACGTAGAATTATTTATATGTTATTGTGAAACATGTTAAATGTAATGAAAATCTTAATTATTATAATCTATGTAGAAACTTTTTTTGAAGGAAATAAACATTATTATTATAATCAACCTTCCTACTGATTTCAGTTGACTAGGAGAGCGGACATTGATGCGCATACCAGTTCTTCTATTTCCTCATCACTTCTTCTTGAGTACTTTTTTAAAACACTACCAGTTTCTAACAGTAGATTTTTCTACTTAGCTATTGTTGGATGGCTTGGTTCTTCAACTCCTGAGTATAAATTATCTAATTGCTTCTGAAAGGCAATAATAGCTCAAAAACAACACTTAATTTTTGTTCAACAAAAAAAACCCTGTTCGTTTTGTTAAAAAAAACCCCCCCGTTTTGCGAACTTCAATTCCAGTACAAACTCCACTAGAGCAACTTATGTTAATTTTGTAATTGATCAGCAATATTGGTAAACAAAACCAGCTGTTTAACAATGAGCGTTAAAAAACATCAACACTGTAAAAATAAGTAGTGCCAATTCAAATAAAATGATTGTTTAAAGGAAGAAAATTGGTAAAATGTGTTTTCAAAAAGTGTGCAATGTTTCAAAATGACCGATGACTTATACAAAATCAAACGTTTAAACCTCTTCGTGGGACACCCTGTATATAAACATAGAATCTTTAAAATAACCAAAAACCAATTATGGAAATAGTTTAGGGCACCATCACAGATGACTGGAGTGGCAGAACTGAGCTGAGGGTTGCAGCATTGCCATCCTTACTGTTAAATATGCCTTATTTGTAATGTTTATATTATAGGCATGTTTTTGCACTGTACTCTAACCCTCTAAGTCTGTTTAGAACCAGGCTTCCAAGGAAGAAAGGAGAGCAGGGCATGGGGTGTTTAATATGACATACTACAAAGGCTATTACTTTGTGTAAATGTGTTCTTTGCATACTTGGGATTAACAATTAAAAACAATTAACGATTAAATTTAATCGTTACTTTTTCTATTAACTGTTTAACTTATTCATTAGTTATGGTAATGTTTAACTTCTAACTTTAACTAGTTGAAAATTTGGCTAGCGGTTAAAGTAACTCAGTTAGTTTTTCAAATGTGATAAAAGGTGCCATTTGGTCCGAGGAATGTGGACTGGGGAGAAAGTAACTAAAACTTATGTCAAAGACCGATTGTTTTCCTCATCCCCCAATTGTCATCGACAAGCAAGGTCACTGTTTTGAAGACGCACCCCCTCCCCTTTACTGCCTTATAAATAAAAAAAAAGGCGGACCAAACGAGTATACCATTATTGTGGGATTGACTTGTGTCCTTGAGATGATCTTTTCACTTGACTACTTTATGTTTAGGGATAAAGTTGAGATAGTCATTTAGTTATCTTGTTTTAAATCAACGTGCTGGGTCTAAGCTTGTTTATCTTTCAAAAACTCTAATATTGTAATTTTACCTGTTTACCCATCTATCTCTATAATTAATTAGGAAAATGAGATTGCATTTTGACGTTAATGATGTCAATACTTTATTAATTGATCATTACATATCCAAATTGTCCTGTTCAAAAGAAGTCGGAAAAAACCATTTAAATGGTTAATCAATCCAACATTTCCTCAAACATTTACTTTATTTTAAATTAGGCTTACTAGGTAAATTCAATACATTATATGTTACCACGCAACTGAATAAACTATCTTCAAGATTGCAGAACATATTTCAAGTAACAATTGCTATATTTCGTTCTGTTTTCATTATTTTGCTATCGACACCATCGAAAAGAAAAGATTATGATAATACTATCTTTAATATTAATAATATTATCAATGGTAATTAGTTTTGTATTTCTTTAATGATTTAGATAGTTTTCATAATTTTTAATTAACTTATTTCAGTAAGAATAAAACATGCACTCAGAACGGCAAATTCTTAAACATCTAATAAACGTAATTGCTTATCGAAAATAGAATGAATAGATCTGCTTTCACTCACTTATAGAGTGAGTATATTTTGTTCAGTTTTTGTTTACCGCTAATCCCCATACTTTCTTATCAGATGGTCCTTATCATCTCCAGCGTGATAAAAATCACCTGGAGTCAACATGTCACGATATTATTTGGCCTTTCTTATTATCTGCGCCAATTAAATAAAATGTTTTGTTATCGTGAATTTCCTATAAGATAGTTATTGATTTTTCAAAGTATAGCTTAAAAATGTAAAACTTTAATTTCAAAGACTTATGTCAGTTTTTGTTAATAATTTTAGAAATTAAATTAAATATTTTATTTGTAAGATTTCGGACAGTTATATAACAAAAATTACTGTAGAAATTGCTATAGCCTAATTAATAGTATTGTATAGTAATGTACTATATATAGGCCTATTTATCTAAGATATTATAAATAATAAAAGATAATACAGGTTAAGTATTTGTTTATGTATATTTTACAGTACCAAAACTAAATTTTAACTTTCAATTTCAGTTAATTTTCTAATACTTTAACTTTAATCAGTTAGTTTCAATTTATTCTAACTTTTAACTTCAATTAGTTACTTTTTTAGAATGTTAACTTTAACTTTATTCAGTTAAAAAAAAATCATCAACTTTCCCAAGTATGGTTCTTTGGGAACCTCCCGCCAATATTTCTTATTGTATTCACATTCATTATGATATTATCCAATTATAAGACAATGCAATTGTTGAAGAACAAATCTGTATAGTATTAACTATGTACTTAAGTTACAAGTTTGTTAATCTAACACAGTCACAAACCACTTACTGTTAAAGTGTTACTTGTACATTCTCATTTTAATACAAAATAATATGTGAGGATACCACTAGAGTATGGTGAGAGGGGAAATTTCTACTCTGATTAAAGCTTAAAAAAATATACAAATCTTATGTTTTGTCAAATTAGTCCTATTAATAGCAATTGGTTGGCAATTCTAACTTCAATGCTTCACAGGTTCGAATTCTAAGAGGTCCGCTTCACAGGTTCGAATTCTAAGAGGTCCACTAAACAACGCTACATGGGTTTGGACCATGATCTCACAATGTTGAAATAAAGATAAGGAAAAAATTGCCATCACTTTACTCTGGTGTTAGTAAAGTAAATAATTAAAATTTGTGTTATAATTTGAGTGTTTGTAATAATCAAATTCCATCAATACTCATGTATTATTCAAACTTTTGTGTGGCATATTCATGTAAAGAAAGGTTACAATATTTTGTTTGCAAAGTAACATAAACAGAAAAATATCAATGTCTGATGTCATCATGTTGATGTTGATGACATCAACTGATGTCAGTTAGCTAAAACAATACGAGTTGCTAAAAGCCACTTTTAATTTTGGCATTTTACCCTATACCTGCAGGTTTAAAGCATGTGACTGATTTTTATGTTTGAACTTTGATTTAATATTTATATTAAATTCACATTCAAATCTTGAACTGCAGATCTTAGGTTAAGCACTAACAATTAACAAAGTATTTAGAATACACACATTAAGAATGAAGGGTTTAATTACTAAAAAAAATTATTTAACCAGTTGTTAAATACTGCCTCTCTTTCTACTCTTAATGGGGAAACAAGATGTTACCATTACGTGCAGGTCATCCACCACGGATATAAAAAAATCACCAAATATAGAAAAAAAGTGGCAGCGATGTTTTTTATGTGAGTTGAGCATTTTACAGAGTATCACATTCCAAATTATTACATATCTTAAAAAAGGTTAGGAATTAATAAGAGAGCAATTGCTTGGTTGAAGTCTTTCTTGACAAATTGTGAGCAGGATGTTGAATTAATAGAGTTCATAAATAAACAAATTAATAAAGTATAATCATGTAAGCAGATTATTAAATATGGTGTCCCTCAAGGATCCGTCCTAGGTTCTTTGTTGTTCTTGTGCTACCTAAAGGGTTTGCCGAAGTCATAATTAATAGGAAAGTCTATCTATAAATTGACAATTTTGTGGATCAGCTTTCTTGAAAACTAATTAAGATAAATCAATGAAATGTTTACCACTTATTTTAGGCAATTTTTAGTACACTTTAACATAACACAAGGACTTAAAAAATTTTTATTTTTGAATGAAATATTATTATGTTGTTTTTATGTTTTATTTTACATATAAACAAATCTATATAAAACTTATTTTTAAGTTATTTATAAAGTCACCATGTTAAAGTGTGCCTCTAATACTATATTACATGTGGTAAAAAGTTTAGTCTGATATCTCAAATAATTTATGAGAAAGCTGGTCCACAAAATAAAAAAATCACAATTTTTGGAAAATAACATTTTAAGTTAGCCTAGTAAACAAAAAAAAAAAAAAACTGTTGACACTTACCAATATCTTTAAAACAATCCCAGGTCCATAACATGGATTATATTGGTCTTCTTCTTGGTCCTCTAGCTTCCTCTTACACTGCCTTTTGGTCTGCCTAGCTTTTTTCTTAAATTCCGCAGAAGAACGAATAGAATTCCATAGTCTTTCTGTGTTCAGAACTTGCATTGCTTTTACAGTTCTTTTCTAACAGCTATGCCCAACTTCTGCAGAACCATACACTTTGTAATTTGTCCAATATAAAATGTAGAACATGCCTCATAGACACCAAAATACAAAGCCTTTATCCCTACAAGGCAGTTTTTGAGAAGCGAGACCAAATTACACTGATGATACTCTTCGTTAGGGTTTTGAGATTTGTATGTACACACTTTATGAGGATATCTGTATCAGACTAACTTCTGAAAACAAGCTTAATAAACTCCACAATAACTGGAGGAATCTAATTTTTATGCTTATATGGCTGCCAGTTACTTGTAACACGTCGAAATTTGCACTAGCTATCGACACCCTTTGGGCAAAGACCATGCTGAGGATTGTCATCACTTGATGATGTGATAAAATAAAGCACATATAGCTTGCTTGATTTCTTCTACAGTGTTATTATTCCTTATAGCTTGGCCATAATATGCTTGTAGTTGATCAATAACACTTTTTGAAAGACAGTTTTTACCATTCAGGGATTTACCATCAGCAAGTTTTAAACTTTTGTTATCAGACTTTATCTTACGTAGCCTAGTGCCCATCCGCTTTTGAATATGTCCGATACA
This sequence comes from Stictocephala bisonia, assembly GCA_035578905.1. NCBI lineage: Eukaryota > Metazoa > Arthropoda > Insecta > Hemiptera > Membracidae > Stictocephala > Stictocephala bisonia. The sequence continues at coordinate 48,404 of JAQJVL010001559.1, forward strand.
CTCTAACTTCTCTATCTGGACATCTTCACCATAAGGCATCATCTCTTTCACTGACTGGTAACCTTTAGAATCTCCGTCGCCTAAATACTTTGTGTATCAGACATTGTATGTATTTACAGAGTTATTGAAAATTTGCTTAGCCCCCTCAACCTCCATCCCACCACTTGCTTCATAATAATTTGCTTTACATGAGTCCAAATGTTTTTGGCTAAGTATATCTGGGCATAAACAATGTATGGACATTATGTGAACATCTACGACTTTTCCAGTATCCAAACTGGTGGCTGTACAGCCCCATTCAACGACGTATGGCCACGCTTCTGCCATGCTCCATCAATGGCAATTGGTAAATAACGATTACCTTCGTTTTCCAAAACTGCCTCTTCGACTGCATCTTTCATTGTTTTGAAACATACATCCTCAGTTGCAGAGTCTAAAACTTCATTATACTGAGCAAATTTTAGTGGAGGTTGAGGCAAGTTCATTGTTCTGTAAAAGGTTTTTGCTGCTTCGCAGCCTTTACCAATGGCTCGAGAAACCGTAAACTAGACGTAAATTGATTTCAAATAAACTATAAGTTTACTAGATTTATAAAATGGATGGCAGCTTAAACAGCTTCTGCAAAATATTTCCATTTTTGAGGCGAAACCAACATTACTAACAATTTGCATTTCAAGAAATATTTTGAGCAAATCAAACATTGTTCACTTTGCTGTGTATTAGATTATTCAATAAGTTTACATAAATTAAGATGTTTTCATTATCTTGGTAATCATATTGTTTATATGTTTCATTTAGGTCGCCTAACATTTTCTTTGAAGCACTCACTGTCTGTGGTCTTTGAAATTTGAAATACTAATTGGCTCAGAATCTAGGCTAGTAGTAATAGGCCTAGTTGCTGACTGCTCAGAAACTGGACAGTTACCTTTAGGTTTTCCAACATTTCTACGTTTTTAGAAGACAGTCCTGGACTTTTTAGGTCTTCTTCTATCCATCTTGATGTTATAAACATTAATAAAAGCACGAAATTTTGAAATCACAACAATCACATTAACAAACAAACCACTTTTACTAAATGAATGTAAGTAAACATAAATGAATCATCATCTGTATAGCACTGTGCCATTTGCACATTGCGATCGTCTCCCTCTCAGACGGTTCAGTCTTCCACTCTGTGTTCTATTTAGTTTTAGTGTCTTTGTGCTCATTTTCTGTGTTCCGTGATTGTGTTTTCTCTGTTCCTTGGTGTCGACGGCAAGCTCACCATTCTAGCTTTGCAGCCGACGAGACATGATTTGCAGCTAGAAACGTTTAGGTAAGTGTTCATAAAATTGTTTGCATTTGTAACTGTTTGGTTTTAAATGTTGTTTATTGATCTCTCTTTTGTGTGTTGTTTCAGTAATTAATAAAGCTGTTGCCTTTTTGTGGAAATTTTTTATTTTCAGCAGGTCTAGGTTAGGCCCATGTGCCGATGTAAAGGTTATTGTGATCATGTATTTCTATTTATTATATTATTTTGTCCTGTTAACATTGATTTTTAGGTGTAATTAAATGTTGTATTTTAATTGTTTTATGGTAAAGTCAGTATTCATTTTCTCTTTTTATAACTATTTCACTTGATAGGTCTAACGAAAGATTTCATGTTGTTGCCGGACACAGCAGGATTTTAGTTATGTAATGCTGAGTCATGTAAATTGTTCTTTATTATTGTTGCTTGATTAATTTGTTTAAACAGTTGTACTTAGTCCTTTGTTAGTTTAGCTAAACACTTATTTTGGTATTTATGTAGTTTCAGTACTTCTTTATTTTATTTTACAGATTTTACATTTGAAATGTTATGGCAGCTTTTATTGAAAAACATATTTTTCTTTTTGTCTTTCTTGCCCCTTTATGTATTTATTTTGGTTTCTCGCTTTTGAGGAGCCAGACTAAAATATGTTTTGTGCTATGCTGTTTCTTTAGCCCTGGCTCCAAGGTTGGAGAGTGATGGACGGGCACCTGCATGGCTACTGACAGCGTTTTCCTGGAGGCACAGCGTGGTGCCTACGGGCTAGGCCAATCCTCTACTTTTCGTTCCAGAGAGGCTGCCACCTTTTCCCCCTTTCCACGCTGTTCATCCATCAGCCTCCAGGATGTAGACATCGACATGTAGGTGACCCAAACCCAGTTTATTTTCTGGCCCTTCTGACCCCCAGCATTGAACATTTGTAAGAATTTAAGTCTTTTAGAAGAAGTTCAACCAGAAGTGTCTTCAGTAGAACTTAGTTTACCTGTGAAAGACTTGTTTGTGGTTCAAGAAACGTTTATCTTTTTGCAAGATAAATATTTAAATTTATTTCTATGTTGTTTAGTTTATATATATATATATATTTTTTTTTTTTACAATTTCTAGTAATTTTCTTTTAAAGAACGGGGTTCTCGGGTAATTTTTTACTTTGTTGTTCCTATTAGGAGTCGCCCAGTTTAGCATTCTGGATTTTGGCGTAGTTATTAATTTAATCCTTTTGTTTAATTTTTTTAACTTTTCCAAATTGGGCTAACCTTCTAAATTTCTTTTGTTGCCCGAGGCCCCGTAAGTTCAGCTGCCGATGTAAACTTAAATTTTGTCTTTGTATAATTTGTAAATATGTATTAATTTATTTGTTCTTATTTTAAGTATTGTCTCATTGTTGATGTTTTTCTCTTGTTTGTGTTTTTATAATAAGATTTATTCTTGTTATACATTTTTCAGAGCTCTATATTTACATATTTATAAAACATTGTTATTAGGCCTAACCTATTTTTTTATATAGCTTACGTTTTATTGATACTCTGTACTGTTTATATTTGTCGATCTTGTTTTCTTTATTTATTTATTTCTTTTGCCTCAAGGCCAACATATTAGTGTAAATATATCTGTAATTATTATTGATAACGATTCAAGGTAACTTTTCACAAACGGTCAGCAGCCCGTTTTGTCTTTAATGTTTTAATTTTTTTTTCTGTCATTTGATATTTTTTTAATACTTTTGAATTGAATGGTTTTTTAATTTTCATGTAATAAACAATATTTTTGCTATTCAACTTGTGTTCTTTTGTTCTGTATCGTCCTCCTGAGTCTGGTGCCTTCACACCCAACCCTCGATGGGTCCAGCAATGTTTTGATAGTACAAGGGTAGGTTGCAGCACTTGTACAGTCAGGTTAGCCAACGAACAAAACAAACAATGGACAAAACAAAATCACCACCATAGAATAAAAGTTGAGCACTACAATGAATGCAACTTATCTGCTAAGCTAAATGTTGTTTTTTATGTCAACTTGGTTACCATGGCTAACCAAACATTATTTGGAATTCATTTTTTAATAGTGCAAAAACTGTTTGAAATATAATGTGTTATACATCAAAATATTCACAATAAAATGCGCTACAATAATCGTAAAAAACAAAAAATTTAATTCTTTTACATTTTTTACTGGCTGGGTCTCCTTGCAGATTTCACAAATCTTCCTATCAAAGAGAACAACATAAAACGGCTGAAAATAGCATCTTTTCTAAGAACTTCCCAAATAATTCAATGTTTTACTCAAAAAGACTTATTAGTAAATTTCAAAAACCCAATGAGTGCAGTTCTCTACTAAACAAAATTTAAATACATTTCTAAATTTAATATTCATTTGAAAATAATGCAGGCTGTAGCACCAAGTTTCTGAGTTTAATAATTGACATAAACCTAGACTGGACGAATCATGGTAATTAAATTCTGTCAAATGTGAATATCTCTATATGGAGTACCTAGTAAAACCAATTTCAATTAAATTCAAAACTCATAAAAACAGGGTATAAGGATTATTCTAAATCTAAAACAAAGAAACTCAGTAAAATGATTAGTTTTACTAAACTAGAAATTCCATCAGCTTTTGCCCAATATTAACTGCAAAAGAGTCAATACAACGCTCAGTTGACAACAATCAAAACGCTCAGTTGACAATCAATCAATCCTATAATATTTATCAGATATTCAAAGTACAGACTAATACAACACCATAACCTAGAATTCCATAAAAAAATTCCAACTTATGTAGGAGTGAAATTTTTTTCAAAATAATTCCAGATCAAATAATCAAATATGAACAAAATTTTAACAAAAACTATCAAGCTACCTTACAAAACAAAGCATTTTTATTCAATAGAAGAATTTTATTTTAGACAATAAACATTGATTTTGTAATCCTCTTGACATTAAATTTATTACTATAAGTTAGACATAAAACAGTTTATAAGTAACATTAAGTTAGTATTTAGCTACATTATCATAAACTAAGTGTGACATTCATATATTACAATAATGTGTACAAATATTATGAATAATAAAAAAAAAAATACTAGTGTACATATATGGGTAGATGGGTGAGTCAATACCACTGTACGTACGTAATACCACTTTGATGACTCACTCAATCCTTTAAGATTACTTACTTATTTTAAATAAAAATTGTGTTCATTCAAACAAGGAGGTTTTATAATGTTACATGAAAGTTACGTACATTCAACTACTTGGTCGTAAACTCGTTCCTCACAGGTAACAATGATGTCAAACTTCTCTTTGCACTGCTGAAATCTCTCTGGCCGTACTTTGATTCGCTTATTACGATCTAACATGTGCAAAAGCCCATTTTGTGTATAGCTATGGACTCATTAAGGAATAGAATATTTGCACAAAATATTTACAAATTGTAATATAACAACTAAACTGGTGCAACATCATAGGAAAAGGTCTTTATATTTGGTAGAAATTTAGATTTTGAGAGCCAACGTTTGTATTATTTCTATTGTTTCTTTCTATAAAGAACCTTAAAGTATTCAATTTTAATTTCTTTTTTATCAAGAATTTAGATAAAAATAGAATCTTTTAGTGTTAAGCTTTATCTAGAATTTCACAAAAAAGGCAAAATAATCTTGGTAAAAATGTTTTGCATGTAAAAACAAATTAAAACAAAAATTAACTTGTAAAGTTATATTCCATATTCTAGAAATATCTTTGTATATACATATATATTTAATAACATAGACTGACTCAGTATTTTTCCAAAATCACCCAGTTTGTTCTTATACAACATTTGGAACTGAACAATAATGATTCATAATTTGCTGCATTTACAGCTGATTACGTATTATATAGTAACATATTATCATATGCACAATAATGAGATTAATCCCACAATCCCTTTTCAATGCTAACTTATTTGAATACACTGAAATCATTTTAACCCTCTAAATGATAGCCATTGCACTTGCAATGGTCAAATGTTCATTATCAGTGATGAGTGTCACAATTGTGACATTCAAACATCACTATTTTTAAATACCTTCATACTCTGTCAACGGATCGGGTCTTAACACTTTGAATGCTGGTTCTATATACGGAAGCTATTTGAAGAATGCTGGCCATTTTTGGTACTTTTTAAAAATTAAAGATGTAAAACCATTAACATAGAAAAGTTCTACTTACATGTCTGGATTCTATATTTCTTATTATTTTTATCAGTATACAATTAAAAATCACATTTTTTCATATCATAATATCAGTTTTTTTAGTAATAATGTTTTAGGGGGAAAAAAATCAAACCAAGGGCAATTGAGCATACAAAGCAATTTTGAACATAATTTTATTGCCCTATTCATACAAAACTAAGCAAAATAAGTAAAAATAGGGACTAATAAAATACTTGCTTTTTATTTACATGCTCTATTTAGACTTTGTAATAGAGTCCACTCACTAAACAATGTTCTGAAACGTGCAGACAATTGAAGTGCAGTCTAGCAGCTAAAACAAAATTATCCTGGCTAACAACAGTACAGTGTGCGCATTGTAGTGGTAAAACGGCTCATTAACATAATTAGAGACCATTTAGAGTATCATTCTCTGTATTAATACTCAATAGGCTATTTAACAACCAATTCCGTAAAACTACAGGATCCACATTCTTCGGAAGTTATGCTACTCCGTAAAAATATGGGATCCGCAGTCAGTGTTATTTATTTTATGAAACTCTAGCTTTACTGTATTTTTCAGTGCTAGTTATTTGCATTGTAGAATCAAGGAAATAAATGTAATTACAATCTATTAACATCAACTGTAGTTGTCACCAGTAATGTGTTACAGTTCAACCTTAACAACTCGAACCTGTTGGGACGAGAAAACAATTCGAGTTAATGAATATTTCAAGTAAACAAGATTCAAGTTATCATGTGTAAAAATCGCTGACTTTTAGTTATAAAGGGTCCACAGGTTATTGAACTTTCTAAATTGTATTTCTATGCAAGGTGTTTGCGTGATTACAGTTTATGTGAACATCATACACAAGTAAAATCTGTGGGTATAAAAAGTAAGATAATATACAGAGTTCGAATAAAAATAAAAGTATTTTAAATACAGAAAAGTGCATAGTTAATACATTACATAAACAACACTGCAGTAAACAGATGAAATATGGTCCGCAGCAAGAGGTGGGGCGATTCATATCACAACACGAAGATTTAGCTGCCTTATTAGATTAGAGTAGTGTTGAATATTAATTTATTCATATTATTATTCATATTATTCATCTCTAAGAAGCCGATCGTAGAGATATGGGCGAATATGAGGAGTGAATGAGTGTGATGAGTGTAGATGAACGAGTGTAGTCATTGTTACTATCTGAGTTCTACTTAGCTCAGAAAGGACTATTTCTTAATTGTCCAATAGCCATGGCAACTATGGGACCTACAGCTTTACGTGGAATCCGAACCACGTAGTGTTGGTCTGATTTTCAGCTAACTGACAATTATGACACTCTGTTCTCTTCCCTACACAACATCTGGACCTTGACTATCATTCAACATGGACACTCCAGACTTCTCTAGTAGTGTCCACGTTGATGACAACTATTGAGCGGACGCCGTGTCGGTATTAAGAGAACCGAGCATGCAACCTATCGCCTACAATCTCCCAAACACTTTGTCCCAAGTAGCTGAGCTACAGCACTGCGCCACCAGTGCCGACTGTGGTTTACCATTTATTGAGGTTTACCATCATAAACTACAAGTTATAAAGGTGAAGTGATTGGAACTTCGACTTGAAGAGGTTTGCATTGTTCCAATTTCCAGTTATAGAGGTTATAATGTACCGTTTCAAAGAATGGAAAATTCACCTTATCAGGGCTTTAGTATAAAAAAATTTGAGCTGTAGAGGTGAAATTAGCACTGAATCTTATGGGGATTTTAAAAAATTTGACTTATCAAGGATTTCAAATTATTGAGAGTCGAGTTATCAAGGTTCCATAGTTTTGGTTTTTTACGATTATATAAAAAGTTTTAGAATGTAAATGAAGAGTCAGAAGTTTCTGATTTCTTGTGAATCTAAAGTTCTGAATTTTTTATATATTTTGGAAACTATTATCAGCAATTTTGAAGATGTTTTCCTCAGAAAACATTTTGAAAAATAAAATGATAAAAGGTGCTTTTTGTACATACAACTATCCTATATTTTTCACAAATCAGTTAAGAATTTACATTTAGATTCTACATTAGATTCCAAACAATTCCTTATATTTAATAAGATTTATTAATACACTATTTTTGTATTTATTACAAAATTTTTACTAAAAACTTACAACCCTTGTAAAATACCCCTATCACAGAGAGTAAACATACTCTTCACTTGTGAGGATCAGATAAACATGGAAGTCAGGTAAACAGTGAAAACCCAGAATTACAAGTTAATATCAGACTATGCCATGGCAAAGCGTGACCAGGTTTAGCTAGTTTTTAATTAAAAGAAATGAACAAAAATTACCTATTACTACATGTTTATTTTTCAATTTACAAATAAAAATAGCAATCCAGAATTCCTAGTTGTTCAAACATAATATCAGTGTATTAGTTGGCTCTATATTACCATCAGCTAAGTTTTTTGCCTTTATTTTCACCTGAGAAAAGTAATTATTCTTCATATAGCAAAAATATCATCTGTTCAAAATACTTTAAGACTTAAATTCAAGAAATGTTATACACCTACAATATTCTGTGTGGAGCTACAGGTTTTTATATAACAAAAAGTCTACTACCTAAGTATATACCGCATAAGTAACATGCGGGAATTTAGGCGAAGCAAAAATGAACATATTTTTAATTATACATGCTTTCAAAAAGGATACAAGGATTTGTCCTTGTTGAGAAGATCCTGGTATATCTCTTCATAGGAACAGTTAAAATCATACACGTTGGGTCTGTCTGGAGCTGTTCCCGGCAACTTTACTTTGTCCCCTGTTCCAAATGACCTTACTTGAAACCCCTTTTTGCTGAAAGAGAAACAAATTTTATTTACTGTACAATTATGGTCAAAATAAAAAAGGTGTCATAAATAAAAAATAGTAAAACTATATTAATACACAAATTTAACAAGAAAAATCCACTTACAAAATTACCACTGCATTTTAGATATGAGTTTAAATAAAAGCACCAATCAAGCTCATCTGACAAAAATATTCGTCAACATTTATTTGCTTTTAATTAAAATTTTTGTTGCTTGCTAATCCCACTGAATTAATCCTTATTTATTTATTTACTTTTATTTATTCCTAAGTTGCTGATTGTCAAAATATGAGCGAATAAGGATTTCAAATGAGTGTAAAGAGTGTATTGTTTAGTGTAAAGAGAAAATGTAGTTATTGTTACAAACTTAGGCCGACTATTCCTTAGAAAGTGTCATTAATTAATATCCTAATAGCAAATGAAAAGCCGGTGGTTTTCAGATGATCTCTTTCAGAATCTGCTATGACATTGATTGATAACGAACTGAGAACCTTTAGCTTATGAGTTTACTGAAGAACGTTTCACCAGTGTTTGTGGAAGATATTTGTGTTTTATTGTTGGAATGAACATTAACTTTAAGTGTGAGAATTATATGTATATTTTATTTTGTTTAGTTTATATTTTTTCTTTTGGGGGCTATGTGCACATTTAGTTCCCATTAGGAGCCATCCTGTAGCCAGCAGGATCTCTGTGTAATCAGTAACTTTTTTTCTTATTTTTGTAACTCTTCCAAATTAGCAAACCTCTGTTTTTAGGCCCGAGGCCCCGTACTGTCAGCTGCCTATTAAAATTAAAATTTATCTATGTATTATTTGTAGTTATATAATAATTTATTTGCAGTTATTGTTAAGTAACTTTGCAATAACAAGTTATTGTTTTCCATGCAGTCATTTTGGAGTGTTAGGTTGGTAGTTGTGAACGAAAAAATCAAGCATGGCCAAAAAGTCAACAGCGGTTTACTTCTAACTGTTGTTTACATTTATAATTGAAATTGATACTTACTACTTTTCAATAACATTAACCTAATATTACAAGTTGGTAAACACTTTAATTGTATTTATTGTTTTGTTTTAAATACATTTCAGTTGTTTTAAGTGTTTAAATTAGTTTGATATACCATATAAAACAAGATAAGGTATTTGTTTAAATTTTTGAGGTTGTGGGGCGGAAAACTGATATAACACCAAGAAAAACTGCCCAGGTGAAGATTCTTTTAAAAGAATATGTATACTCCCAGAATTAAATAGCAGCTAGAATCAACATCTCTAAAAAATCTGTCAGCAGAATAAAAAGAAGCCTACAAAAAAAGAAGATTTTAGACAGAACCGAGTTGGAAAATGTGGAAGGAAGAAAAAAATCAACGACAGAATTAAAATAATACTTAAAAACATTGTTACTGCTGACAGAAGGAAAACTAAAAAAACTGCTAACTGATGATTTAAAAGAGTACGGGATCTCTGTTTTGATGAGGACAGAACACTTAACAGTGAAGGACTCTTGGCCTGTAAGCCTAGGAAGAAACAGAAAATTACTTCATTAATGGCCAAAAACCGTCTCAAAAGTTACATGCCGAGGATGGGGTTGGCATGCGAAGTGTACAGGGTTGTTCCCTAGTTTAATCTTATTACAGAAAGGACAGAGTTACATTTCTTGCGTAAGATATCAGTTTAATGGACAAGGCTGACATCAAGAAAGACTAGTATATGTTCATTGTTCACTTCATTTGCTAAAGTTAATTTGATTAGTTTTAAAAAGGTTTACTAGCACTTTGTTAGAGAAGCAGTTATCTTATGTTATATTTAAAGAAATTAATGCTACTGCTTGGATCTTCTGATATGCCTTCTTGCAATAAAAGAGGTTTGTCATCCATATACAGGGTGTTCAGTAAAACTGTTTCAATAATTTGGGATGTTATTGTACACATAAAAATGAGCAAATAGACAATAGACAAATATTCTTTATTTACACAAACATTGAGAATGGTATTGGCGTCAAAAATACAATGTACAATAGATACAAAGTATTAAAAATGCATACAAGGCTAAAAAAAATAGAGAAAAATTAAAAACAAAAAGTTGGAAATAGACATTGAAGCATGAACTTTAATGGTTGGATTAAAAATTGAAAATGTAGTCTTTAATCTCTCCAATCTAAAAATTCTTTTTCAGTGTAGAAAGGGTGGTCTTCAAGCCATTTCAGTAGTTTTCTCTTGAATAGCCTTCCAGTGTCTTGTTTAAGATGATCAGGTAGGTTGTTGAAGTAGAGTGCTCCTTTGTATGTTGGTTTCTTCTCTGTAAGACTGAGGTGGTGTATCGGGAGTGAGAAGTTTGAAGCATTTCTTGTGTTATACTGGTGGTGGTCTCCAAGCTTTGTTTTATTTGTTGAGATTGCAAGTAGAATTACCTCACTAATGTACAGTGCAGGTACTGTAAGTATTTTGTGTTCTTGAAAGGCTTGCCGGCAGCTCTCTAGGTATTTTAGGTCTGCAAGGATTCTTATTGCTTTCTTCTGGTGCAAAAGTACTCTCTCCATATTGTAGTTGGTTGTTCCACCCCATGCCGAGATGCCATATCTTACATGGGCCTCAAAAAGAGAGAAGTATGCAATTCTTGCTGCAGGTGTTCTGCATATTTGCTTTATTCTTCTGATAACGTATATACCGGCTGCAAGCTTTTTACACAACACCTCAATGTGGGTATTCCATTTAAGGTTCATGTCGAGTGTGATGCCTAGGTATTTCGTACTTGCTTCTACCTTAACATTGGGTAAGCCATCTGGTTCACTTCCTCTTGTGCTGTATGTAATCTGTACAGTTTTATTTTCATTTAAGACCAGGTCATTTGATCTGCAAACTGCTTAGCTAAGTAAAAGGACGTATTTGTTTCTTTTCTAAATTGTTCTTTGTTTTTATCGGCCAGTGTAAGAACTGTATCGTTCGCATACATTACTGTTTGACAGAGACTATCCATGAATTCTGGTAGATCATTTGTGACCAAGAGGAAGAGGACTGGCCCAAGGACGGATCCTTGAGGAACTCCTCTTTTTATATGAAGTGGTGCAGATCTAACCTTACTGATGGCCCCATTTAGATTGTGTTTTAGTTCAACAAGTTGTTTTCTTCCAGTAAGATAGCTTTGAAACCAATTTTCTGATACTCCGTTTATTCCTAGGTTGCATAATTTTTTCAGTAGTAGGCCATGGTCGAGACAGTCAAATGCCTTGCTGAGGTCAAGAAACAGGCTGATGACGGTTTTTCCGCTTTCAATTTGGTCAATTACATGCTCGATTAGTTGGATAATGGCTGTTACTGTAGACCTTCCCTTCAAAAAACCGTGCTGGTTGTCAGTCAGAAGGTTGTTGTGGATCAGATAGTTCATAAGTCTGTGAAGTATAACCTTTTCAATAATTTTGGAGAAAGTTGATGTTAATGATATAGGGCGGTAGCTTCTTGCTTCTGTGGTAGAGCCATTTTTAAATTTAGATTTTAAGTTTCTCTGGAAAGATGCCCTCATGTATTGAGCAATTTATAATATGTGTTAATGGGACAGTGAGTTCTTCTTTGCACTTTATTACAAGTTTTGAGGAGATTTCATCTAAGCCACTGGATGTTTTGGGTTTCATACTTTTAATTATACTTAACACTTCGTTTTCTGTAGCAGGTGTAAAAGTCAATTGATTGTTTTCCATATGATTTTGATGTGTTTGTACAGCGGGTTCTTGTATATTCTGTTTTAAGGTTTCCTCAGCAATATTCACAAAAAAGTGGTTTAAATGGTTAGCGATTTTTGTTGGGTCGTCAGTAATTTTTCCTTCTATGTTCAGAGTGAGTTGGCTATTGTCATTTTTTTGTGCTCTTCTTTCCTTATTTATAACTCCCCAAAAAGCTTTTGATTTATTGTCATTTTAAAGGATTCCATGCTGTTCAAATCGGATTGGCAAAATGTAACAATGGGTGTACCACAGGGGTCAATTTTAGGCCCTATTTTATTTATAATTTACATGAATGACCTGAGCAGTAGTGTTGATGCAGATCTGATTCTTTACGCGGACGACACGACAGCCATACTTAAAGCAAATAGCATATCTGAACTACAGCAAATAACAGAACAAACAATAAATAATCTGTCCTTTTGGTTTAAGAATAACGGATTGAATCTAAATTTTGAAAAAACCAATTTGGTAAAATTTCAAACTACTCAATGTAAAGATCTTGCAAAATTTAAAATTCAAATAGACAACAGTTTTGTTAATTCTACAGCGTCAACCAACTTTTTAGGAATAACATTCGATCAAAATCTAAATTGGAAATTATATCTAGAATCTGTAAAAAAGAAATTAAACTCAGCTTGTTTCCAAATGTCAATCTTGAGAAGTGCAACTGATCTTGGTACAAGATTAATGGTTTATTATGCTTATTTTTACTCTATAATGCAATACGGAGTTGAAATTTGGGGATCAGCTACCGCCTTAAATAGTATTTTCAAAGTCCAAAAAAAATTATTAGGATTATGACGTTTTCAAAACTGAGAACATCTTGTAAACCTCTATTTAGAAATTTGGGACTGCTTACCCTACCTTCTTTATATATTTTTAAATGTATTTTATCTGCTAAGACTAACCCCCAACCCAATATAAGCCAACATCAATACAATACAAGAAATAAAGGGGATTTTATACACAATAAGCATCGCCTCAGCTTGTTTCAAAGTTGTCCCACTTATATGGGAGGGAAATTTTTTAACAGACTGCCTTATGAAATTAAGTCAATTGAACCAATGTCTATATTTATAAAATCACTTAAGCAATATTTAATAGAAAATGTGTTTTACTCTGTTAAAGAATTTATTAATCCTGACAGTATATTTTGATGAATGTGAGGTAGAAAGTTGAAATATGTATTTTTTAGTGTTTTATCGCATTTTGTAAATATTTGTTAGTATTTAAGGATTATTGACAATGTCACCTGTTCAGTAGTACTGCTATGTATTTTTGAACGTTTTTGTGACAATAAAGCAATTTTGAATTTTTTTTTTTGAATTGTCTGAATCTTCAATTATTTTGTTACTTGTTGCTTTTTTAGAGTTTTTAATTTCATGTCATACGCTTTTTTTTCTTGAAGCTGTTTCTTTCTTGTCACATACTAGTCCAGTGCACAGTTCTTTTTCCAATGCCTTGGTATAATCTTTTTTTAGAGTTTCAGTTTCTTTGTCCCATTTGACACTTTTTTGTTTTCGCTTTGCTCTTTTAGAAATGTACGGACACGTTGAGTTTAAAGAAAATTGTATAGCTTCATTAAAGTTGTAATAGGCATCATTAGTATTGTCAATGTTGAGTACTGAAACCCAATTCTGTGTTTTTAGGAGAGATTTGAGGTTATTTAAGTTGCGGTTGCTGAAAACTCGTGTTTTTTCCTTTTGAATTACACTGGGCTGCTTGGAGATGTTAATGGTGACTGTTTGCGCTGTATGATCTGAGAGGCCAGTCAGTGTCACCTGCACTTTGAGAGAAGAGTGGGGATGAGTAGTGCGTGACACGTGTTAGTAACAGCTCCGTGAACGTTGTTGTTTTTTGTCGGGTTAAACTAGTCTGATTTACACCAAATATAAGACAGATCATTACTTAATATCCGGATTAGTGTTGTGAAAGTTTCATAGTGTTTTGTGAAGTAGTTTCCCGAAAAATAGCACTTTTTACTTCTGTAGGAGCCTGTTAGTAGTCGCCATAGTTCGTTATCTGATAACCAGGAGCGATGTCACCGCCAACTGGGTCCAAGGTCACCACACGAGCAGCTACAAAGTCTGACAGCGATTTGGCTGAACCTCCAACTCTACTGTCACTGGACGACAAACTTAATTCCATTCTTGGTTTACTTGAGAAGAACTCCTTAGATATTAAAGAAATAAAAAAGGAACAAAAAGATCTAGGTAACTCTATTGAACTATGTCATTCTAAAATTAGTGATATTAAAAATATGTTATCCGAACAAGATAGTAAGATAAAAGGTTGTATAGACGAACTTAATAAAGTTAAAGATGAAAACGTTAATTTAACTAGAACATTGACTGTAATGGAAAACCGATTGAATGACTCTGAGCAGTACTCGCACAGAAACAACTTGATCATTTATGGCATCCCTGAGGAAAGTAATGAAAACATGTTTAGTGTTATTCGTCGTTTGGCACATGCTTTGCGGTTTCCCGATTGGTCTGATAATCGTATCGATGCTGTTCACCGGATGGGTTGAGGAAACGCTGAAAATCCTAGACCTATTATAATCAAATTTGCCCGCCGTATTGATAGGGATGAGTTTTACAGCAAGAGAAAGGTGAGGACAGACTTCAAGGCCACAGACTTGGGATACAGTAGCGAAAACCGCATATTCGTCAATGAGTCCCTGACAGCCACCAACAGAGAGCTGCTAAGGATCACTCGGGAGGCTGCGAGGAAGAAAAATTACAGTCAAGTGTGGACGTCCAATTGTAACATCTTTGTGCGGAAGGAGAAGGGGAAGTCACCAGCAATCAAGATATCTTCATCTCGAGATTTAGACACTTTGTAAACAACATGAATTTGTTTCCTACTCAATTTAGTCTGGTAAGCTTTGATATATTTTTAAGCATGAATAGTATTTATTACATTATTTATTATTTTAATAGGTTGTCATTAAGATTAAATTTTGCCTTCATTTGTAAGCATGCAAATAGTATTTATTATATAAAATATTGTTTTATATTGGAGCTCCATTTAAATATATATGATGTTCTCTGTACAAGCATGCATGGTATTTATTGTATAATTTAGGCCTATCGATGATTATATGCTTGCCATAATTTATTTTAATATTTATTTTCAAATGAAGACATACCAGACATTAAACTCAGGGTAAATTGGCAGACAATTAGTTCAGCTTTTAATTACTTTTAGTGTGTGTGCTTTTAAAAAAGGGCAAAGTCTACTTATAAAATTTGTAAAGTACCCACCCACCCAGCAGACACATAGATTGACATTTACACTCCCAGCAGAAACGTAGATTGTCATTTACCCACCCACGCACCCAGCAGACACGTAGATTGACATTTACCCACCCACCCAGCAGACACATAGATTGACATTTACCCACACACCCTCTCAGCAGACACGTAGATTGACAACAAAAGTGACTGACATTCCATAATAACATTATTCGTATGGAACAAAATGACTTCAATTACGTACAGTTTGAATGTTTGGTATAACAACCAAGACTAGTCATGCTTGTAGTCATTACATTTGTAGGTGTATGGGTGGGCGGGTGGGTTATTACCTTTGTAGGTGTATGGGTGGGCAGGTGGGTCATTACCTCAGACAGACTGATCGTGTGTGTATAAAACCTCTGTAACAGACAACTACACTCTATAACTCTCGATATTCCCTTTATATGAGAGAGAATTATAGTCACCGCGAGTCACGAGAAGTCACGTTGAAGTACTTGAATGCGTATTGACCCACCCACCCACACACACACACAAACATTGGTATTAACCCACTCGCTCGCTCACACACAAACATTGGTATTGACATTGGCCGTTGGTTCCTCGACAGATCCCGGAAAGTGAGTCTCAAATAAAAGTTGCAAAGTCTCTTCTTCTGATCTGGTCCACTCCCAGAAAGGCCGATTCTTTTCAACAATTGTCAATTTTCTAGTCAGTACCAGTATTGCTGCTGTATTTTATTTCTTGACATGTTTTTATGTCATTTTGTTTTTGTAAAAAATAGTAATATTTGTTTTGAAAAGTAGACTTTTTACAGCGAAATCAAATTATTCACTGGTTAAATTGGGTGGGTCATTAGATATATAATTTGCATCGTACGCAAATTATATATCTAATGACTTTAGTTTTTCATTTCTAAGTTGTCTACTAGTGTTTATTCCATTTATTTGCTTAGTTAATTGTAACAAAATTGAAATGTTTCATGTATAATATTTACTATCAAAATGTAAGGGGCTTGAGAACAAAAACCAATTTATTTTTTTAGTAATATCATTGATTTTACTATATAAAGAGATACTCCATCCATATGGGAGAGTTGTGGCGAGGCCCCAAAACTGTTTTGAGGCCCCACGCTGCGCTGTGCATAGCCCTATTTCCTCTCTCTCTCTCTCTCGCACGCTCTTCCGTCTCTGTCTCACTTCCCTCCTCTTAACCCACTCTCCCATTCACCAGACAGCCGCCCCGCCCTCTCCTTCCTCAGGTCCCACACACAAACAACGTCCTATTTAGATAATTGTTTACGTTATTCCATATTGCCAACGTATATCCCGGTTCTCTGTTTTTATATTTGCTTGCATCTCTTTCGAATAATAAAGAATACTGTGTTGATACTATTACAGTAAAACTCAGTGTGACATTCATATTGAATAAAGAAATATTTATAACTGAATAAATTAAAACACCATATTGATTTATATGATTAACACACCATGTATTTGTAAATAGACACACTTGAATAGATCGCTAACTTATCGGCAATGCTGGCGATAATTACTGCTGATTTAAGTAAAACATTTTCATATTATTTAGCCCATCTGAAAAATCTTTATTTATTGCATTTTAACCATCGATTAGGTGATTAAATCGACTGTAGTACTCAAGCATTAATTTCTTCATATTCAGTAATTGATTAAAAATTAAATTGTTTTCAAATCCAATCAATGACTCCCATTTCAATTATGAAATTAATCTGCAAATATTCCAGGAATATATAATATAGTGAAATATAAAAAATGTGACATTATTTATTTCTTTGACAAAATAGATATTGAAATAGGCCTATGATATTTATATAGAATAATACTGGGCAAAATATAAAACCCAGGTGAGATTCAAATTTCTTAATAGGGTTAGAAAAAATCATAACAAACCACTAATTTACTTCTATACAAGATAAAAATAGCTTTCATCTTATGGCCTGATTCAGACAATCTATGTATAGGCATTTAATTTAAAATAGCATTATTTTTCATTTTATTATAAACGTCTGTTTTACTATTATTGTCTGTAACATTAACATATTATTTGGTTTAAGTAATTGCATGATTGTTTGTAAAATATTTCATTGTTTGGTGAATGTTCAGTATTCATTTTTTCGGAATCATGAAGAGTTGTGACTCTTATTACTTCTTGAGAAAAACAATCTCAATGTCAATTGAAATTGGTTAGGAAATATTATCGTGATAGAATATAACTAGACTACTGATTATTTAGATTCAATTTTCATTATTTAATCAGGTTAAAATTATTGTAAATTTTGTTTATGTCCCCCTTTCAAAAATTCCGTTCTATAACATTGATTAATCAGACCATTGTACAAAGTATGTCTAAGGCGAATATAATTAAAGTTATCATATCTGTTTTTCATACACGTTTCTATTATTTTACTAGATGTGAAAGTATGGATAAACTGCAATTTATTTATATTTTAAATTTCTCTGGTAAAGACACTCTGGAATTACACTGGTAAAATTTCACAAGTAGCGTGACCAGCAATAACATAAGAAATAACTAATTTTAAGTAACTACAGAGTCTAAATAATAACAAAATAAACTAAAGCCGCACTCTGTGGCGTTTTTAATTATAACAGAACAATTTATTAAAAATACAACAATAATATTATACAATGTAATATTGACAAGAAGCTTTAATTACTTGATATAAAATGAATAATGATTTCAATAATATAAAGGTTAATTCTAGTATTAAATGTGAACTATATGACAGATGATAAGTTAATGAATAATTATTCATTAATTATAATTAATGAATAATTATTAATAATTATTATAATTAATAATAATTAAATATAATTATAATTCATTAATTATATTATTTAATTATAATTAAACTGTTATAAATTATTTCTGGTACTACTAATAACGCATCCTCAGTTGACTTTCCTTTGATAAAACTGAATTGACGTAGATTAAGAAAATTTAACTTAGATAAATTAATGGAGTCTTTTAATCATTGTTTTTTTTTTCAAAAACCTTAGAGAATACAGATAACAAGCTGATTGGTCTTATATTATCTAGTTTTAAAGAGTTATTGTCCTTCAAAATAGGTACCACTGAACTTATCTTCAGGCTCTCAGGAAAAATGTCTTTGATAAAACTACTGTTTACTAAGTGAACTAAAACTGGTGCAATCTCATCAATTATATTTTTCAGTAAATGTACATTAATTTGGTCAGAGCCAGTTAATTTTTAATTTTTTAAAAGCTTAACAATACTCTTAATTTCATCTAAATCTGTTGGAATTGTAAAGAAAGAATATTGATAGTAAGTACGTAAAGGTGGAAGAGTATTGGAATGTACAACATCTGGACGGCTAGACTGGATTGCGATAAGGTGATTGTTTATCTTATCAATGACGGAAGGCTCACGCATAACTTCGCCATTTGGCAATTCAATTAGCTCAACTATTTCTTTGAAAAACCACTTGTTAAGTTATTTATTACCTTCCACTGCTCAGATACATCACCTTTACAGTTTTCCAATGATGTTGAATAATAATTTTTTTTTTTTTTTTTTTTTTTAATTGATCACATTATTTAATTGATTAGTATATTTTGCAAAATAATTTTGAAAAACTCTTTCATATGGTCTTCTCGTAGAAATTTTATATAATTTTTTACGTCTCTCAAATTTATGTAAAATGTTTGGTGTTATCCAGGGACTTAAAAAAAAAAATAGCCTTTTACAATTTAGAACTACCACCATTTTTCTTGCTACTTCTAAATATACAATTACTTAAAATATCAATAAACTTACAATACGCAGTATTTACATCATTTTAGATAATGCATAATGTTTTAACTAAACATCTGTAACATACTGTTATTTACATTGACAAAATAACAAAAATACGTCCTCTAACATTTTTCATATTCACAAACCCCTAAGGCCTAAATAAAAGATCGCGATTCCTTTCCGTGCAAGACAAACCACAGAACGGAATAATATCCCACTTTGACTCTCTATCAAGGCCAATCGGAGACAGTAGACAGGTCGACAGGTGGAGGGGCGACAGTGACAAGTACTTCCGGACACTCGTCTCATGAGAAAGGAGAGAGAGAGAATGGGGGAATGAGAGGGAGTGATTAGTTTCCTTTATTGCTCCCAGGTCGTGTAACCGAACAGTCGAAACTGGAGGCAATTTCGACCTCTTTAACTTGATTGACGACAGGTTGCAGCACGGTCGCTCCCATATTCCGTGCCTCAAAATTTAACATTGGATGGAACTACCTTCTATGTATAGTAAAATCAATGGTAATATATTAGCAGATAATTATAAAATATTAGCATTGACTGAAACTTTTCTGAATTCAAGTATAAGTACATCAGAGTTATTTCCGGAAACATATAATGTATTTCGAAATGATCGAACGCTGGAAGCATCAGGGTTGTCGATTGGTGGTGGGGTATTGTTGGCGGTGGCAAGTGACATCGTTTGCACCCGAGTAGAAAAACTAGATATAAACACGGGAGGAATTGAATGTGTGTGAGTAAAAATACCAAACAGTAAAGGTGGGTCATTATACATATGCGTTGTTTACATTCGTCCAAGGTCACACTTTGCCACATATCATACATTCTTTGACAGCTTACACCAAATACATTTAACTAATAATTGTAATATTATCATTTTATGTGATTTCAATTTACAAATATACGGAATGTTTTATGATCTATCAATGGGTGATAATTTATGCAAATCATTGCTTACTTTTTTGAATGAACAAAACTTAATGTTAAGAAATAATATTTGTAACTATCAAGATAAAACCTTAGATCTAGTTATTACAAATATTGATAGCACCAATGTCACACGCTGTCAAGACCATTAGTGGGGGAGGATCCTTATCATCCGGCATTGGAGGTGGGGTTTTCTAACACTACTCCTTTATCTTGTAGGTCAGGGGCAAGTGCAGAAGGTGGCTATAGTTTTCATAAAACAGACTTCCTACAACTTTATCACCATATAGCTAAAATTAATTGGGATGAATTATACTCAGTTACAGATGTAAATAAGGCAATTGATATTTTTTATGATAAAATATACATAGTTCTTAACAAAACTTGCTTAAAAAAAGAATTCAAAACCATGCAAGTATCCCTTTTGGTTTACAAAAACAATAATATCAAATATAAAATTGAAAGAAAAGTTACGTAAAAAAATTAAGAGGTATAATAAACAAGAAGACATTGAAAGTTTTAAACACGTTAGATCACTGGTGAAAAAAGATATTAAAGCTTCATACTCTAATTACATACATGACATTGAGGACAAAATTCAATCTAACTCTAATAAGTTTTGGCAATTTGTAAAAGTAAAAAGACAGTTAAGAATAATATGTTAATAATGGAGTACATTGGGATGCAATTAAACAGTGGTAGTGATATCGCTAGTGCCTTTGAGCAATACTTTAGTTCAGTTTATAGTAATTATACTGAGGAACCTCTTGCAAGTAAGGTGTTAGTAGAACCCTCGTTGCCGGGCGTGTCTTGCCTGTCCCAGACCCGGGTCACACGGGTGGACGTGTGTCTTGCAATAAAAAAGCTCAAATCAACATGTACCACAGGGCCAGATTTTTTGCCAAAATACCTATTTAAAGGATGCGCAGATTTTTTAATTGAACCCCTTACTTTTATGTTTAATTTAAGTTTAAAAACTGGTATTTTTCCTGAAAGATGGAAAGTTACAAAGGTAACACCTATTTTCAAATCTGGTAAAGAATCTCAAGTCGTTAATTACAGACCTGTTGCTATTTTATCAGTACCAGCTAAGATTTATGAGTCAATTATACACAAATTTTTATTTCATCACTTCAGTAAATACCTTTCACCCAGTCAACACGGTTTCATTCCGGGTAGATCAGTTAACACGAATTTGTTGTCTTTTACTAACTATATATCATCTGGTTTGGACTCAATGACCCAGACAGAAGCCATATTTCTCGACCTGGCCAAGGCTTTTGATAGGGTGGATCATCTGATTTTGTTAAAAAAATTACATTATTATGGTTTGTCTGATAGTCTAATTCACTTGTTTACATCTTATTTGGTTAATAGGAAACAGTTTATATATTACAAAGGGCAAAAGTCGTCAACTTTTATAGTGCAATCAGGTGTACCTCAGGGCTCAAATTTGGGACCTTGTTTATTTACAATTATGATAAATGATTTGTGTGAGAATGTGCATTCTGTAAAAGCTTTACTTTTTGCGGACGATTTAAAACTGTTTCGACAAATATACAATCAGAATGATGCTATTGGACTGCAGGCAGATCTTGATAGTGTATATAAATGGAGTGAAATCAAAAAATGAACTTTAATGTATTAAAATGTAATGTTATGACTTTTACTAGATCTAAGATTTGCACTAAAAATGATTATTATCTAAATGGTGTTGCTCTGTCAAGAGTGGACTTAGTGACAGATCTGGGTGTTTATTTGGATAGCACATTATCGTTTTCAGTACATATATGTAAATGCATTACTGGTGCAAGCCAAATGATGGGGTTAATTATTAGGCAAGGGAAACATTTCAAAAGTTTAAGAACGTCAATCTTACTTTACAGAGCCTTGGTCAGGTCGAGTCTTGAATGTGCGGCTCCTGTGTGGAATCCATTTTATACAACTTATGAAGATGAGGTTGAGCGTATCCAAAAACGATTTTTACGATATCTTTTTTATAAGTCTTTTAATGTATACACCTATTTAATTCCATTCAGCGAGCTGCTGGATATGTTTGGGTTTGAGAGATTAAGCCAAAGGAGACTGGTGATGGGTCAAGTTTTCCTGTGGGGCCTGGTCAGGGGGCGGGTGGATGACTCGGCCGGTTTGGAGAGTGTCTGCTTCAGAGTCCCAAACTTTGGTACCAGGAACAAACAGCTATTCCTACTGCCAAATGTTCGCACTGTTGCTCATGCATCCTTGCCTCTTTTCCGGATGATGAGGGATTATAATTCGATGCTTTCAGCGGGGATCGAAATAGACATATTTCTGGATACAGTTAGGGCTTTTAAATATAAATGTCTAATGTTTTTCAAGTCCCATTAACTAAATAATTTATTTTTCGCAAAAATGTTTATTATTTGCCTTCTATTTTTTCATATATTTAATGTAAAATGTGCTTTTAAACGTCTAGATCATTGTTGTATATTTATATTTTTTTTTTCTCATTGTACTATTTATTATATTTATATCGTTGTTTGTTTTGATTAATTGTTAGAATATTTATATTTGTTGCCTAGTGATAAGACTTTATATAGACATACGTTTAATTGGGTGATTATGCTGTAAACCTCCCACAAGAAAGAATAATGTATAAATGTATGAACTGCCTCAATGTAATTGGGTCTAGTAGCTGTATTGGAGCATGAAAATAAAATAAATAAAATAAAATAAATAATTTTTTTCAAAGTTTAAGCATACACAGTCTATAGATCTTTTGGATGTAGGAGTAATTCTTTTTAGGAGGCAGGCTCAGTCTTTCAATGTTGTAGCTAGCAAGGAGATAATTTATTTTAGTAGATTCAACTTTATCATACTTTTCATCGATATTGATGTCTCCCATGATTAGCAGCTTTTTATCTTTTTCTAAGGTTTGATCCAGCATATCTGTCAGTATATCAAGGACATCATTTATGTTTGAGTTTGGTGGTCTGTAGACTCCAAGGATCAAGATATTTTCATTTCCATTCTGGAGTTCATATAGTGCTGCTTCACACTTAAGTTCAGATACCTTATCAGTTATGCCAATTAGCTTGACTTTGTCTGATAGCTCCTCTTTTACATATGCTGCTACCCCACCTTTCAAGTGATGTTTCCTGCAGAAACCTCCTACTAGTGAGTAGTCTGTCAAGTTAGTATGTTGCAGATTTGCTTGTTTAAGTCCATGTTCTGTTAAAATTATCAAGTCTGGGTCATTTTGATGTAGAAAGCGAGTTACTTGTTCAATTTTGTTGGAAAGACGGTCTATGTTTTGATGTGATATTTTTAAAAATTCCTGGGTATATCTTCTGTGGTTAGGTTTGAGTTGACGTAGATCTTTGTTCTGTAAGCCTTTTCTATCTAATGACTTTTCCCTAAAAAACCTCCATTCTTCAATGTTTGTCTTGTTGTTTCCGTCTGTAACTGTAGGGTTTTGAAGAACAGTTTTTTAGTCTGGGAAAATAACTTCATATGAAAGTATGTTCTAAAACCTTTAGTTTTCCATATATCTGTCCTTATGTATTTTTTACATAAAAAGTCATAACTTTGAATGTGCTGAAGGTACAATTGTGAAACTTTATGATTGTACTACCCTATAGTAGTTCTATTTAAAAAATATATATAAAAAATAAATCTTTACCCGTTTCAAAATGGCCGATGTTTAATTTTGTCTAACTAAAATATCTAAAAACTGACTGATTTTACAAACAAAATGCAAGAATAATGTTTTTTAGTAAATCTTATTATAATATTCACAGTGTTTATTTCAACAAAAACGGATAAAAAACAGCTGAGTTATGCTGCAAAACTTGAAACAATGTTTTACAGCATTAATCAGAGGTTAGTGCGGTTTTAAATGTTTGTACTTGGAACAGCTGATTTCATGTCAATCTGCTATTTCATATGAACAGCTGTTTATTTATGCTATTAATATTAGGTTTGGTTTCCATTGTTGTCCTTATTCATTAGTAACAAAAAGAACACTGTCATGTCCATGTTTTTTGTGAGTGTTTCTGTTTAGTTTTTTTATTGTATTGTTAGTTTTAATTAGTTAGTGTATGTAATTTATTTTCTTATGACATTGTTCTTTTTATTATCTTCTTAGTTTCCTTTTATTAACAACTAATGGCAGATAATCTAATGTACAACTTTACCAACTTAGAAATGGCAAACATGCATTTGGCATGGCTCATTGTAGTAGTACTCAAGCGAGAAGACTGTATCAGGAACATTTTAAAAATCGTGTTATACCTTATCATACAATGTTTTACAAAGGTCCATCAACGACTTGCAGAGACAGGAAGCTTTAAGCACCAAAGAAAATGTAACTCAGGCCGACCCGTTTTTAGTAAGAACTCCTGAATTCGAATGGAAACCAAACCTAATATTAATAGCATAAATAAACAGCTGTTCATATGAAATAGCAGATTGACATGAAATCAGCTGTTCAAAGTATACTCATTTAAAACTGCACTAGCCTTTGGTTAATGCTGTAAAACATTGTTTCACGTTTTGCAGCATAACTCAGCTGTTTTTTATCCGTTTTTGTTGAAATAAACACTGTGAATATTATAATAAGATTTACTAAAAAATATTATTCTTGCATTTTGTTTGTAAAATTAGTCAGTTTTTAAATATTTCAGTTAGAACAAATTAAATCTCCGCCATTTCAAAACGGGTGAAGATTTTTTTTTTTAATATATTTTTTAAATAGAACTACTATAGGGTAGAACAATCATAAAGTTTCACAATTGTACCTTCAGTGTATTTAAAGTTATGAATTTTTATGTAACAAACGCATACAGACAGACAGACGGAAAACTTAAGGTTTTAGGACATACCTTCATATGAAGTTTTTTGCTCAATTTTATGTGTACAATAACATCCCAAATTACTGAAACAGTTTTATTGAACACCCTGTATATCATGACTGTCTTTTATGTGGTCAGGAAAATCAATACAGTATTATAAAAAATAATTACTCACTTACAGATCCTTAAGGGATTTCCCTTTTAAATGGACGAGACTTTGATTTGACTGTACAAAGCTCTAACAGCTCTGGCCTTTGAGATATGTTTTAAACTATTTGTTAACGTTTCTTAGAATCTTAGTGGACATGAATAACACAGTGGCTAAGGTATTAAAAAACTATTAAGTATTCAAGCAGGACATAAGTAGTGTATTGGCCCCTCTTTTATCATAATACAAGAACAAAATGTACAAATATTATGGTGATCTATTTCGGTAAACCAATTTTACCAACATCAGACCAATTTAGGACAATTTACCGAACTCAATCACCATAATATTGGTACATTATGTACATATCAAAATGAATTAGTGTTGACTGATGCTCGGTTGTTTTCTATATCTACCAACATGTAATATGATAACTATATGGAAAAACCTTCCGTAGACTGAGTCTTGCGCATGTATAGGGTATGGTGTAATGTGTGTGCCAGCCTCTCAGGAAATTGTGGTTCTGTGCAGGCATTTTACCAGTTGGTTGGTCTTTAAGTAACTATTTATTTGTCCCTGTAAATAAATGAAAAGAAAAATGTCTTTTTTTATACAAACAAATGTAACTATTAGTAAGATTACAACTACAGAGTCCTCTCCTACATTCAGTATAACAGTAGTCAATGTGTGTATATATATATCGTATGGTTTGTTGTCAGCTACCATTTGTTAATTATAAAGCTGCAATGTATATTTAGATAAATATCCAAAAGTCATGATTGTATAATAATTGATTACAAAATGTAAAATGATCTCCTGTCACAAAGCTAAGTCCAATCCATCGAGCCAAAGGTGGTGAAAATATTGTCAATTGCTATATATATTGTTTTTTTTTCTTTTTTTTTAATTATGTAAAAGCTGAGTTTTATAGGTGGACAAAACGTCCAAAAGTCATTACACTATAATAAAAATTAAAAATAAATAAGTACAAAACCAATTATCTCCTGTCACAAAACTAAATCCAGTCCATCAAGCCATTTAAGACCTGCCTCACTGATTCTGTGTATGTTGACCAATCCCTCTGTAAGAGCGCAGGGAGCACTCTGTAACTATGTGATCCATCGTTTGGATACTCCCCACAATCACATGACTGATCTACTGTCAACCGTCATTTGTACTTCCAGTAATTGCATCTGCCAACACCAGTTCGGAACCGATTTAACATTGACCAAACCCTACACCTACAGGTATTGACGGATCATTAATAAGGAACTTATTACGTCCATCAAAACTATCCCAGCTACAGCCCAGCTGGTATTGGGCGAGAAGTTTGATCTGCTCAAATGGAAAGCAGTACGTAGAGGTGGGTTTCGAGATTTTAAACAACCATTCTGACATGGGAGATCCTGTATAATGGGTAAGTGCGGGGCATTCCAGATCTTATTGAATTCTTTGAGTAGTGCCTCCTGACATCTTATCTCTGGAGGAGCTATATTGCACAGCATTGGGACCCAAGGAAGTGGAGTTGACATGAGAGTGCCACTAATAGCTCTCATGACCCAATTAAGTTGGACATCGACCACTTTAGTATGAACACTATTTAGCCATGCGGGCGCACTATATTCATCAGCTGAATAGACCAGTGACAAAGCAGTAGTACGCAGGACCTGTGCGTTGGCTCCCCAAGTTGTTCCGGCAATACGATATGATACATTTTCCCTGGTTTTAATTTTAGCTGCTGTTTTTTGAAGATGGCTTTTAAAGGTCAGCGATCGATCTAACATTACTCCAGGTACTGTGGATGCTCATTATGACGGAGTTTTGCATCATTTAGGAAGATGTTCAGTTTTAGATTAGCCAGTCTGTTATTTAAGTGGAAGCAGTCTACTTCAGTTTTTGATGGGTTAGAATTTACCTTCCAGGTTCTAAAATATTCTTTGAAGGCTGTAAGGTTACTTGTAAGTGTTTCTTCAGTAGTTGTGAAGTTCTTATGTTGGTAAGCTAAAGCTATATCATCCGCATATATAAATTTTCTGGACTTTGTGATTGGGATGTCAGCAGTATACGTTGAATAAAATTGGAGCAAGTACAGACACTTGTGGCAGCCCATCCTTCATCTGTCTTAATGAGCTTTCTTAATGTAGTCAATGTGATAAATTCTAAGAGATCCGCTAGTGATGCAGCTGTAGACATACCTTTCAGAAGGTTTCAGGTACAAGGTTGTGTTGGCAGTTAAGGGTCTACAAGCAATTTGTGACTATTTCTCAAATATTTTGGAGAAGAAAGAAATTATGGAGATGAGGCGGTAGTTACTGAGTCTCATGAAAACTTCTTTTAGGAGTAAGAAGCATTTGGATTTTGTATAGATCTGACTAATTTGAGTGCAGAGATACTCTTCTGAAGGATTTGTAATGATATCTTCTAGATGAGTGACAGTTGTTTCTGTTGTTCATAGTTTTTTACTAGCTTAGTTAAGAATTTCATCTAAACCACTGAAAGTTTTAAGGTTAAAAGAGGTGATAATTTCTTCACCCTTCTTCTTGGTTGTCTTGTTAGGATACTTATCCTAAACAAGACAAA
This sequence comes from Stictocephala bisonia, assembly GCA_035578905.1. NCBI lineage: Eukaryota > Metazoa > Arthropoda > Insecta > Hemiptera > Membracidae > Stictocephala > Stictocephala bisonia. Next base: position 76,029 of record JAQJVL010001559.1, read on the forward strand.
CAGAAAGAGCTCTTCAATCATACTTTACTTACAAGCGTTGCTGAATCAGAGTTGAAAATGAGAAGATGAGGTGACCATATAAATATAAAAACATAAAAAAACTTATGAGAGGTTTATAAATAATAACTGGTGAAAAATCAGGATAGTACAAAAAATCAGCTACTTGACATAAAAAACAAGCTCAAGGAAGAACTCAGGATCAACTGAGTATCATTTATAAAGCTCTGATCCTGAGGTCTTCTCATTTATAGAGGTTTCTGATACTCCTGAAACCCTTCACCATCAAATTTGTCAGCAGATTGGTTGTGAAAGGCTGCAAATGAAGCTCAAGTCTTTTTTAGTAATATAAACTTGGCTTTGTCAGTTCGTGGATAAATCACAATTCTGTCATTCATTTGCTTTTGTATCATTTGTAAATTATATTGAAATTATGTTTTATAAAAAGAGAGTTAGTTGAGAAAGGCACATAGATCAATTCAAAATTTACTTCTTAAAAGCGAAATCTAGAAGGAGGTACTTACCTGTTCATCAAATCATCCATAAGATTATTTGTGCTCTATAATCATTGTTCATTCATAATTTAAATTAATTTCAAATGCATTCTATTTACATCTTATTTTTTTCTTCAATCAGTAGTCTATGATACAGTAAAAATTACTGTTAAAGCAAAATAGTTGGGGAATAAAATAATGGTTAGTTAAATTATATATTTTAGATTATGTTAACACTAGGCCACAAATTAATATACTGGATAGATAAGGACATCAGCAAACTTACCTAGAAGACAAGTCCACTAACACCAAAGTTGTAGAAAACAAATACAAAAGAGAGAGAGAGTAGAACACTCTCTACTCACATGAAAAAAGTGCCAGTGGTACAGAAAATGTGTGATTATGTGATTCTTTTGTATTTGTTTACTACTACTCTGGTGTTAGTGGACTTGTCTTCTATGTAAGTTTGCTGATGTCCTTTCTATCCAATATATTAAATTATATATTACAATACAGATAGCCTCAATTTAAGATTCAGAGTTCAGCAAAGACTTAGGACAAATGTAAAAAGTCATAATGGTTACCTCAGAAAAGCGTGTGCCTCCATACTTCTATTCATGTTACTAGAACATACTACAGCTATGGACAGGTTTGAGGAAGGCATCTCGAAAAGTGAAACAGTTATCCTGTAAAGAAATAAAATGTTTAATCTAAACTCACACTGTGAAGAAGATGGATATGACTTATGAGTAGAATTTAATATAACTGATATTCTAGCACAATATTGTCAAATTATCAGGAACAATTATTGTGTTATTTAATAACTAAATACTCAAAGGTGATAAGCTACAAAAAACAAAATCAGACAAATAGACTAATCAAGAAAACAGTGCCTATCAAGATAGATACAAAAACAAAGAAAGCTGAAAAATCTGGGTCCAAAGAATATTATACCTATATAGTATATGGCTTAAACTAATAATGGTTTAATCGTCGGGTATGGTGACTTCTTATGAGTCACCGACTGTAACAGGTTAGAACTAACAGTTCAATGTCCTTCCTAAGTGCATTACATCAGAAAAAAGCAAACCAATTGAAAGATATCTTGAGACCCTGTCTTGTAAAATGGGGTTTTACTGAATGGAAGAGTTTATAGTCCAGTCTGCCTCTCTAGGGCTGGAACTTTAAGAGGATTACCTTTTATTAATTATTCCTATGAATTTGTTTCATGCTGATTCACAATATACGTTCTACAAATACTTAATTTTTCCTTTTACTTATTAGAAAATTTATGTATTTAATTCTTTTAGGGTCAGATATTTTTAAATATGTCAAACTCCAATAGATTGCATTCTGTAGAATGTTATTTGAGCTCTTAATGTAAAACAAATTCTTCATTAAAATTAAAAAAAATCCTCTTCCTCATAATAATTTCATTGTAATAAGTATGCTGGTTCCTTTTACTTCCAACCAATTCAGTAGAATATATATATTTTTACATATGGTGGTTTCCACTTCCTTTGCTACAGACCACATTGTCTCTAGTTAAAGTTGCATGTAAAAAACTGTCATTCAAGTAGGGGTTTAAACTCAATATGGCTGCGTTGCTCCTGGCTAAGATGAAATTTCTGCTAGTCCATTTTATAAGAATTATCACGTACAATTGTTTATAATATATTATATTGTTTATACAGATTCTTTATAACCAATAAAATAAATTACCAATATCAATGTGTTGCTTTAACTTATTGTTTGGCCTTCTTGATTGCTGGCATGTTAGCTTTCAAATATCGACATATACGGGACATCATCAACAGCTTTAAACAGGGTTGGTAAATATATTACTATACATAAATAAAGAAGTATATTTAAGTATTGAAATAAGAATCATAACTTTGTCGAATTTTTATTTACAAAATTATTATTCATAAAGATAGGTATTATATCAAGTAGATCAGCAGGTTCTAGAATATTATTCGACAAAGTAAGATAGTTTATTTTCTTTTTAGGCTAAATATATATTTTCATCATTACATATGCATAAATGATCACTTTTAATTATTATAAGTTAAAAAAAAAAAAAACTTAGTTATGTCTCATTTGAAAAAATGAATTCATTAAGGCTTTATTTACAGATTTTTTGTGCAAGCTACTCAGATCCAGATGGCTAGCTGTCTTGCACTGTGAATGGTCTATCTGGAATTGCTTGCCTCTGTTTATTATTTTAGTCTTTTGTCGCCTTTTGGGCGGATAAATTACCTCCATCTAGATGACCAGCACTATATTTATGACCTTATTATTTTTTAGGTATAGTATTTTATTGTTATTTCTAAAATATTTGACATAATTTTTTATTATTAATTGTCCTCTGTTAGTATACTCCTAATGAAACAACCGCAAGATAGCAAGAGTTATACTGTTTTGTTCTGAATTAATTTAACAAAGAAAGCATAAGAAGAGTGGCTACAACCAAAATAAGTAAACTGAGGGAGAGTGGGATTACAAATATTGTACAACATAGAAATGTAACTGAAAGTCTAAACTAACAACTGATTTTTATTCTATTTTGTGAACTTTTAATATAACAAGAAATAAGTTTGTGATGAAACAAAAACTAACACAAGCACATTTGCGTGTTCTAGGTCTTGGATAAAAGCTGTGAGACAGTATATTGAATCCAAAAGGTTTATTCAGCCCATTGCCTACTAAAAAATTGGAAAAATATTAATTTTTAGTATGTGTGAAGAATCAAAATAAAAAGGTCACGAAACATTCGTTTGATTGTATATGATTAGTTAGACTGGCATATTAAATATGCCATACCCACCCTCAGACATCATATGTGTACGGTGGTAATGACCCAACCATACACATTCAGTGGCATTGACCCACACCCCCAAACATACATGTACACTGTAATTGACTCACCCTCCCACCCATACATATTCGGTGACATTTATCCACCCTCCTACCCATATATGTACGGTGACATTGTATCTATGATGACCCATCATCCCAAAAAAGTACAATGGTATTGACAAACCCTCATCCCCATACATGTATAGTGCTACTTGCCAACTTACCCTCACAAACATGTATAAGTTATTGGCCCACTTATCCTCCCATACACATACAGTGGTACTGACTAACTCCCTCTCATACCATACTACGGTGCTTCTGACTCACCCCATCTCCCATTTACATACTATGGTACTGGACCACCCAGCCTCGCATACACCTACAGTGGCATTGACGCACCCGCCCAACCAGACACGTACAGTGGTATTGATCACACCAAAGGATTAACCATACTCATTGTACTCTCTCTATTTCCTACCCACCCACCCACCCTTATACGTACAATGTGGTAATGACCCACCAACCTACGCTTACACATACAGTAGTACTGACCCTCCCACCCACCCATATATGTACAGTAAAACTAACCCACACACAACCCTTACATGTATGGTGTTACTTATAAGAACTCTGTAGAACATTGGAATACACATTTGGTCAATGCCACCAAACATCAGGTGGTCAGGTGGGCCACCACTGTCAAAACAAGTATACACGGTCAAGTGGGTGGGACAATACCACTGAACATGGATGGTTGAGCCAATACCACTAAATGTTAGATCAACACTTGATTGAACAGCTCAGTACAATTAGCCTAAATATTTAATACCTTAAAAAACTATTTCAAAAATGTTTAATTTAAATTGAATTACAGCAAATTATACTTTAAATATACGCACGTTAAATATTCTATAATCAATAAACATATTTAAAACGCAAAACCTACTCATAAATCATATATACTTGCTCCTTAAATATATCCTGCTCAAACGATTTGCAGTTGTAAAATGGGTAAAAACGTGACAGGTTATTTTGAACAGATTGACATCTTGGACAATTTGTACAAATCTACAAATTTGCATCTTGTACATAGTAACCTGATACGGTCCTACCTGTACTAACTCTGTAAGTAGTTTTAACATCGACCGTAGTTTTAACATGACCAGCACTATATTTATGACCTTATTATTTTTTAGGTATAGTATTTTATTGTTATTTCTAAAATATTTTACATAATTTTTTACTATTAATAGTCCTCTGTTAGTATACTCCTAATGAATAAATCACAAGATACTACAAATATCAAGTTCTATGTAATAATCTAAAAAAACGTGCATTTTAATCCTTAGGCTATATGAAAGATATAAAAATTGTACCAAGCTTTAATAAAAAAAACTAATGAAACACAAGTTGTGTTTTTATGAATAAAAGGTTGGCAGAACTCAAGGTTCCTATAAAACAGGTTGCCTCATTCTCATATACTATATATACGCTCTCTATATACGCACAAGTTGTGACGTCAGAGGGAGACCTCCAACCACAGTGTTTAAGTGTATTACTTACTCTGTGCCTCCAACACAGCGTACAGAACAACTAAAACAAACTAAAAATAATACTGAAAACTATTACGGTATTGTTTTCAAGATTATTTTAGAATTATTTAAATTTCTGGTATTTTAATAATAATTTGAAGCAGAAAATTATCTTTTTTCATGTGTTGCTGAGTTATACTTAATTAGTAACTACTAAATAATATCAATATTTTTACCATAATATCAATTGTACCAGATGTAATGTGTGTTGATTGGGTTGAGGTGGAGGGGGGGGAGAGAGGACAGCTGACAGTTTTGCAAAATTTTTTAGTTCAGTATATGAACCAAGTCAGATTAATTCTTCAGAGCTCTGTAGTCAGTCCCTCTGCTCGCCTGTTTTGCCGGGTGTGCCCACTATGATACTGAAGTCTGTTACACACTCCGAGGTGTTGTCTGTTCTCTGAAAATTAAAGCCAAAGAGATCTGTTGGGCCTGATGGCATCCCTCCATATATTCTTAAAGCATGTTCAGAATTGTTTGTTTCTCCTAAGTTTATATTTTTAATCTTTCTATTTGTAATTCTTATTTTCATAAAAATTGGAATAGAGCTAAAGTGGTTCGTATATTTAAGAATAGCCATAGATCAAATATTAAAAACTTTAGACAGTAGCTATTTTGTGTTCACCTGCTAAAGTTTTTGAGGCTATTTTGCATTCCAGATTATTTTGTCACATTAAGAGTTTCATAACCCCTTGTCAACATGGTTTTTATCCGGGCAGATCAATTACTTTGAATTTAGTGAGTTTTACCGAGTACTGTAATGTGTGCATCAGAAACAGGGAGGCAGGTTGATGTCATTTATACTGACTTCGAGAAGGCCTTTGACAAGGTTTTTAGAATTCACAATTCTAATCCACTTGTGAATTTTTTCTTCTTATTTACATTATAGAGTTCAATTTGTTTCCTTTGGAGGATTTTTCATTTTGTGAGTTCATCGCCTTTTCGGGTGTGCCTCAGGACTCGAACCTTGGCCCTCTTTTCTTCACAATCTTTGTAAATAATATTTCTGAATGTATATTAAACTGTAAATATCTCCTTTATGCTGTTGATCTGAAACTATTCCGATCTGTCAACAATGTTTCTGACTGCCTAAAAATACAAGAGGATGTCTTTTATTGTGGAGTAATAATCATCAGAAGTTTAATGTTAATTGTTGTCTTTTATGAAAAAATCTTATGAAAAAATGTATCTGTAATTTTTCAATGAGAGGGCTCAATATTTCTGTTAAAACAACTATAAAAGACCTTGGTATCATTTTTGACTCAAAATTCACATTCTCTCACCATATTACCTCAGTTTGTAAATCAGCTTTTTCCATTATCAGGTGTATTCGTAGGTCAAGTATTTTTTTGAAGAATACTAGTGTCAATCAAATTGCTTTATTGTTCATTATTCAGATTAAGGTTAGAATTTTGGTCAGTAGTGTGGAATCCTCATCAATGTTACCTGCCTGAAACAATTGAAACTATTCAAAAGGAATTTCTACGATTTTTGTACTTTAAAGAGTTTGGACATTATACTACTGTTGTTCCCTACAGTGAGTTGTTATCATTGTTTGAATTAGATTCTCTTGATAAGCAGTGGAGAGTGGCTGTGTTGGTGTGTTAGCATGGGCTGGTGGGCGAGAGGATTGTAGAGCTCTCCTGTCCAAAGTTCAGTTTAATGTGCCTTGGCACAATTCTTGTTGTCATTTCCTATTCTCCCCTCACTATTCTCGAACTAACATTGGTGTGAACTCCCCCATAAATGCTATGTTAAGATTATATAATTCCTTGGAAGCATCGAAAGTATTAGATCTATTTAGTAACTCGATAACATTATTTCGTAAACAAATACTAAATTCCCTAACTGTCTAGGTACTTATTTCAAAGGGCATTTAAATCTGTTTTAAAATTTCGAGTTTATTAGATTATTATTACACATTGTTATTCTGTATTCTGTAATTTATTATTGTTGTTATTCTAATATTTATTATTGTTGTTTTTAATATTCATTATTATTTGTAATTCAAATTGTCATATTATTTTTTTTTTTTTTATATAATATTGTTATATGTTGTTTGGTAGGTTTGATTTTTGTTTTTGATTATTTGTTAAAGTTTTTTGATGATAGCATACAATCTTAATGACTATAGTAGATTTTATTTTCTTTTACTGTTGTGTTGTGTTCAAGAAGACAATGATTTGAGAAGAGTGGACTTCTTATGTATTTCAAATAAATTTTGTAAAATGTATTAGTGCTACATGGTAATTGGGTAAATAGCTTGTTTTGTAGCATTATTCTAAAATAAATAAATATTAAAATCAGTCATAGTCATACGAATTAACAATTCAAAACAAAACCATATTAAAATTAAACAAAGTAGACTGAACTGTCATAGAAAGTGTGAATATCAGATGTCTTACATTGTTGCGGTTTATTTTGTTTACAGCAGGTAGAAAAAAATATTGCTGAGGACTCCCTATGATGTAAATGTTACCTGCGTGTCACGGATGCGTACTTGTAGACGCAACCTCTTGAATATAAACCATGGGCAGAACTGTCTTTCGCGACCATTCAGGGCTTAAATACAGTTTTAATAGAGTAAAGTAAACGTCACACAACACAAATTTATTACAATATAAGCACAAATATATTACAATACAAATACAAAATGCACAAATGATTCTTTTGTGAATCCCTAAGGTCTGAGGAAGGTGAGGGTGTCACCGAAATCAATCGCCATAATATTTGTGCATTTTGTGCTTGTATTGTTATAAATGTGTGTTGTGTGACGTTTACTTGTACTGTATATGTACCAACAAGTATTATGCTAATCAAAAAACTAGTTTTAATAGCCAATATTTTCAGTAAATATCACACAAATAAGCTAACTATTTTGTTAAATGAATATTCAGTGAACTAAACTCTTGATTTAACGGAGTAAATGAGGTAGGCTCTAGTAGGCCATTAAAGCCGATTGTCCGTTAAATCAGGGTAAATTCACTCCAAACTGTTATGAGATTGCCACAACTTTACTCAAAACTGTGATGCTGCAAGCTGATTGTTAACTCAACATCAATAAAATATACAAATATATATTTTGTAAAAAAGATTAACCCATAAGGATAAAAAATTTTAGGATATATCGATGAATAATAATAACATTTATATGGAATATTTTAAGTTGCCTTAGAAAAACTACTCGTTTTATAAATTAATTTTTGAATAAAACTTCCTTCTGCCGGGGTTACAGTATATAGCAATTTAGATATTGTAATACAGCTGCAAGCTGTCCGTTAAATCCAAAGTCCGTTCAATCGGGGCTGTTAAATGTGGGGCTGATATGTTTTCACTGGAGCCCACATTAAAGGCTCATGTACACGAGGCTAATTTACTACCTCCTAATGTTAGCCATTAGCACAAGCTAGGCTCACTAGCGCGAATATTTCTATGTGCACGTGGCTAGTTATTAGCGTTTATTGTCCTTAATAAATGTCGTCAGTTCCAACAAATCGCAGTGCTTTGAGACAAATTTTGGGAGTGGGTATGAACGAGTTGTGTGAAAAAACCTATAAAAACCCCCGGACTGTCTGGATTCGAAAGTGGATTAGGAGCATTAAGTCCTTAACATATAATAGACAACGGAAGGGATTCCAAATCTATATTCCAACTAGTCTTTTTTATTTCAAACACAATCAACAGAAATTTTATACAGGTTTTCGAATTTTTTTCATCATTATTTCGGGGTCGAACAATAATATCACCTCGGTTCTAGTTGAGAATTCTGTAAATTTTTTCAAAATTTTTATTTCTTACTCCACAATTCACTTGTCAGTGACAATATGTGATATATATATATATACACATATACATATATATATATATATATATACATATATATATATATTCATTTTTGCAGTTTTTTCCAACTCATAAACTTCCAATGACTGATTCTTAGTCATATCTCTTTTGTTGTAATTGGTGTCAGAGGTATCCCACAAACAAGGGAAAGTTTTGAATAGTTATAAAAATTGAATTACCTGGTCAACGCTCCATTTTAGATCAGACATTGTGAACACAACTCTATTTGACAAACAAGCAATAAATAGTGGTCATGTGAATACCCCCACCACTCGTTAGCGCTTTTACTATCAAACATGTTTAAAGCAACTAGCAAGCGAGTAAAGTGCTAGCGTGCTAGTGTCATCACTACTATTGGAGCGTCTACATTGAGCGTTAGTATCTGTTTATAATAGTATTATAAAGCAAGAATGTATCGTAACATGTGATTGGGAAAGTGTTTTAAACACATTAGTAAGTGCTAGATACAGGTTGATAGACTCATGATTGATAGTATTCTACCATCAATCCACCCATACACGTACAGTGTTATTTACCCACCCGCCCACCCTTACACGTACAGTGGAATTGACCCACCTGCCCACCCATACACGTACAGTGGTATTGACCCACCTGCCCACCCATACACGTACAGTGGTATTGACCCACCCGCCCACCCATACACGTACAGTGGTATTGACCCATCCGCCCACCCATACACGTACAGCGTTATTTACATAGACCACTCTACGTCTATGGGCAGTTGGGTGGGTCAATACCACTGTACGTGTATGGGTGGGCGGGTGGGTCAATACCACTGTATGTCTATGAAAATAACGCTGTACCACTGTATGTATATGGATGGGCGGGTGGGTCAATACCACTGTACATGTATGGGTGGGTCAATACCACTGTACGTGTATGGGTGGGCGGGTGGGTCAATACCACTGTACGTGTATGGGTGAGCGGGTGGGTCAATACCACTGTAAGCGCCAATCAATTAGCAGCTAGTACTAGCCTCGTGTACATGGGCCTTAAGCTTATTATATAAACAATCATGTCTTCAAAACAAAGAGGATCAAAATAAAAGTGAGCTAATCAGAAAGATAAACTTGTCCTCTTTCCAATAGTACCTAGATATCTTCGCTATGTTAGACCAAACATACTATATTCCGTGATACGATAAGTGTGTATGTGTGTTGTTCAAAACTGAACAACTGCCATTTCAGGGGCAGTCTGTGTCATTAAAAAATGAACGAATGCCATTTTAAGGGTTAATCACTCTAAAAATATATGACAATTTAGCAATCGATAAACTAATTATTAACTTTGTGAAGTAATTTACAAGAATAAGAATTGATGAAATTTATCTTAAATTTTTCACTAGAACATAAACTCAAACTAAATGGCATGTAGAGGGGAGAGAATGTTTACTTCTCCCACCACAGTTCCCCTCCAGTGGCAGTGGTACAGTTCCGTAAAAAACATAATCAACTATTCTGATTCATTACGAATACCTCAATTATAATTCAATTGATTAAACAACACAATAGAAGATCAAATGTAAACACTATGGCACGTGGGATCATTGTTGTTATGACAGATCCATACTTCTAGCAGTGACTGTACTAAGAACATATGACAGTGCATGGTGGGGGAACAAATCTGTGGATATTACACATAACCCTAATCTTGGCAGTTAACTACATTCAGTTGACTTTTCCACATCATTGACTTGCAATAATATACTATTGATATTTCGCTAAACCAGTTTCCTTTTTATTATAATTTATACATCAATCCATACACTACTGCAATTGTAAAAAGACTAATATCTGAATAAGTGATAATAGCAATAATCAATATTACGAGCTCATGGTATTATTATTCCTGTTCCATTGTTTTAACTGGGGTCATATCAGAATTATTGTTTTACTTTATATTTAGTTGTAACAGAGTGCAATCATACAATAAAGTAACATGATATGTTTAGATGTGTTAGTTATAGGTCAATAGCCAAAATGTCCATTTGCTGTAGACAAACTTTTAAATTTACATTTATTGTAATTTTATAAAAACCCAATGGTTGCTATATTTCATTAGATTCTAACTTTAACATCTTCATGTTTTGCCAGTTAAACGATCACATGAGTCAATGATAGCTTAACTTATGTAACTTGTTCTATAAATAGGCTTCCCATAAGCTTGTCTTACGTCCCACTTGGTATTTGTAGTGTAATAAGTTTCAATAACATCCATACATAATTATATTTCATTCAAATGGCTTCCACAGGTCAGCTACCAAACTAATGAAATAATAAAAATATTACACAGATAAAAATATCAAAATAAAATAAAATCTACAGTACAAAGTACTTGTGTCTTAGTGTTTAAATATTCATCTCCGGTCACAGAACTAAATCCAGGTTTCTTAACCATTCAACGCCTGCTTTTCTGAATGAATGAAGACCAACTAATTCCTCCTTCCCCCTGAAAAGAACGCAGTGGCACTGATTAACTATGTGATCATATTACACACCAAGTCTTTTAATTTGTCTTAAACTTACACCTCAGAATAGACTTGTCCTTACAATAACCAGGACAACCTCACTACCCATTTGCAACAATGCTGTCCCGGTTGTCCAGTGAAAATTTATTGCAACCTTATCAATAAAGAACTACATAAATAAATTAGGCCTACTTTAAAAAATCGATTATTGATTTTAGAGACCTGACATTTGCTAACCTGAATTTTAATTTGTACTATCAAAATTTACTCCAGTAAGTGCAGCTCCCCCAATGTTTAAAGAAATTTTTAAAAATATACAGGCTAGCATGTTTAAAAAATTGATTATTGTAGTTAAATATATGTGATAAATGTTAACTGATATTTTGGTACAGTGGATTTAAATATTCTGCCTGTCAAGTGTTTTCAAAACTGCCAGGGTTATGATTAAATTAGGCTATAATAAATAATAAATGTATTCTAATAATCATTTTTCATTTAATATGTTGATAAAACAACTTAATTTCGTTCAAAAGTTTATAAACCGTTTATAAAATTAGAAAATATATATCTAACTGATGTAACCCTATTGGTTTACTATTCAGCCTAGCCTCAACAGCGATTAGGTAAACCTACAATGTTGTCTCGTTCTATCGAAAACGTATGTCTCCGGTATATGATAATGACGCGCAAATCAATGCATGATTAAAAATACTGTAACAGGTTTAGTAATTTAAAACCTACTTAAAATAAAATCCTTGTTGGAAAGTGAGAACATTAACCTCTTCAATACGAACTTAAAGGGTGTGATAATTTAACTTATCAGTCATGGTTTAACAACTTTGAATTAATAATCGACAGAAATATTAAAACGAATAAGCTGTAAAATGTAGAGAATAAACTTAAGGAATATGTCAGTTACTTCCACTTCACTAAACAGTAGTCCCTAATCCAAAATAAATTTTAGTTTGTTACGCTTTAATTTTGTTGACGTTTCAGGTTAGGTTTGATCGTCATAAGTCGTAGACAACAGAATTTTCTCTCTCGTTTGATCGTTTCTCCACGTTTCGTTTCTGCTCTGCAATTTGCCCCTGTTCGGCCTGTTCTGAAATCTTGATCAGCAGATTAGCTGAATTGGAATTGTGGCTGAACGGCTTTCCCAAAAATCGTCTTAAATCAGTAGTTTTTAAATCCACGATTTTATTGTTTTTTTCATAGTATTTAACCGCAGTCTAATAACATATAGTCTGTGGATTAACCACAGTTTTATATGCTATTACACAGTGGTAAAGTAAGAATAATGTAGTAACGTAGTAATAAAGAAATTTCGTTGATTTTTGTTTTCCATCTTATGGGCTAAGCAATTGACGAACAAGTCAACTCACTATCCTTCTGAAAAAAATGTGCTTTAAAAGCTAAATGAAATTAAAAAGAGCCAATAGCCAGCCCTGGAAGTCTCCAGAAATTTCATGGATGAAGAGATAGATAGGGCGAATTCCGCTATACCAGTACGGAAAGTAGCCGGTCTTGACGGTATCTTTCCGGAATTTCTTCTGTATGCTGGTAGTAAAGTGAAACAATGGCTTAAATATGTCTAAAATAATATATTAGCTACATGTAATTTAACAAAAGCATTTAAGCATTCAAAAGTAGTAGCTGTTCTGAAACCTGGCAAAGACCCGGAACGAGTGGACAGTTACCACACTATATCTCTTCTTAGTGTTTGTTATAAGTTGCTGGAATGACTGTTATACATCAGAATACCACCCATTCTTCATCCAAATGTTCCAGTTGAGCAGACTGGTTTTCGTCTAGTCCGAAGTTGTTGCGACCAGATCCTGGCTCTGACATCATTGATTGAGAATGGGTTTGAAAACAACATTTGCACCTTTTGTTGATCTCACAGCGGCTTGACACAGTATGGAGCAAATGTATTGGAACATGTAGCATCAAGAAAGTTTATAAATTTAACTTAACTGCTATTCCATCAACCAATAAATTGACGGCTACGACCTCCTCTTTGTTGGCCAATCAAACACATTGGATTGGATTCTCCTTAAAGCCAATGTTAAATTGAAGTAAATATTACAGCATTAAGTGACCATAAATTTTTAACTTGATTTGTTTTTATTTTTGTTAGTAAATGCTACTAAAATCTTTTTACATATAAGAAGATCTATGATATTCTATCTAGATCTATGGCTGACAAGTAACCATACTATTCAACGAAAAATAATGTGAGTTTTTCTAGCTACTTGGCTAACGCCTATCAAATCATTTAACACGTACAGCTTGGTAAACAACAAGAATAGATCATTTTTTCTTTGAGTCTTTCATTTATTTTATTTTCATGCTCCAACTCAGGTAATATACTCAATTACATTGAGACAGTTCATACAGTTATACATTATTCTTTCTTGTGGGAGGTTTACAGCATAATCACCCAACTAAACCTATGCACATATAGTCTTATCACCAGGCAACAAATATAAATTTAATATAAAATATAAATTAATTAAAACAAACAACGACATAAATATAGTAAATAGTACAATGAGAAAAAAGATATATATACACAATAATGATGTAGAATTTTAAAAGCACATTTTACATAAATATATGAAAAAATAGAAGGCAAATAACAAACATTTTTGCGGAAAATAAATTATGTAATTAATGGAACTTGAAAAACGTTAGACATTTATATTTAAAAGCTTTAACTGTATCCAGAAATATGTCTATTTCGTTCCTCGCTGAAAGCATCGAATTATAATCCCTCATCATCCGGAAAAAAGGCAAGGATGCATGAGCAATAGTGAGAACATTTCGCAGTAGCATTGATTTTACTATATAAATAGTAAAATCAATGGCAGTAGGAATAGCTGTTTGTTCCTTGTACCAAAGTCTTGTCCTAACGTATTTGGATAACGTTTTAGAACTTCTTCCTTTCCATTCATTTCATTTCATTCCATTCCATTCTACTAAGTCAGGTGGAGTCGGTGTGGACTGTGGTGAGTTTGGGGTTAGGATTGATTAAAAAGTGATGTATGAATGATAGTGGGTTTCTGCTAGCTCGGTAGCTTGTAAATGTAAGGTTATATGTAGACGGGATCAACTTGACTAAATTTAACATATAATTTGGACATACTTTCTGAGTTTCATCATGACTTCGTGGTTATTTGGAAGAAGAAATGATCCTCCGAGTGATTTTCCTCAATTTCCAGTACCACCAGCCGGTGGTAGCGATGGTGGGGAATCTGAAGAAGATCGCAGAAAACGCATAGAAGCATATCGTTTTGACTCTGCTGCTTTAGAAAGAGCCGCAAAGGCGGCAAAAGATTTGGAGAAATCAAGTTAGTAATCATGATTCAATTTGTTTTTTTTTTTTTAATTGGGCTTATGAAATATTGGGTCAGTACCAGCAATACAAGTAGAGCGACCGAATCTTGACTTTAAAAGAAACCAAGATATAGCCAACCAGGCTTCAAGAACACAATCCCTTTTTGAAGCAAAGTGATTCAGGTTTTTTTAATATCCTAAATTTGTGTGATACCCCAATTGTATAATGGTATTTAGTTTCAAAGACACTAAGGTACTTAACCTAGTTAAAACAGTGCTACCAGTAGACCTCTTGCTAGCCTAACTTTTTGCATTCCTGACTTTAATGCAGGTGGTTGCAGGTTCAAATCCGGGGAGGTCTAACTAAATTTAGCTTGATGAGTTTGGACCATTGTCCCATAATAACGTTTGAGTAGTCAATAAAAAGTACCACACTGACATTGAAATACATTTTTAAAAATCTGAAGAAAATAGTTTATTGATAAGATGTATTAAATTTCAATATTTGTACTAGTATTAGGGCCTACATCTCTTTTAGTTTCTTTCTCCTAATCCCCTGAAAATGAGCTAATTTTTACAAAACCTAAACCTGTGCTAGTTTTTGAAAAATTTAGGGAGAAAGTAGTTTTTGGTAGAAAATTGGTAAATTTGATAATTTTACGTATCTCTTACATTTACAGGTGAACATTTCTGTACTGCCAGGCAATTCTTGGACAATTTGCAAGCATATTTCCAAAAATTTGAAAAAGTATAAAAATGTTATTAGAGATATTACATATGTTTTTTATTTCCTCATAATATTTAGGTTTTTATTTTCTACAAACATGAAATAGTGGGGACTTCCCTTTGAAAGTGTATATATATATGGTGCCAATACATTTTTAGGATTTCAAAAGTTTAAAAAAATTGTTATTTCTTTGTACACCAGTGGCATATATTCTATTATATGCTATATTAAATTTTATAAATATATTAAAGTGTTTGGGAGATTGTAAGCAATGGGTTCAATGCTCGGTCCTCTTAATACCAACACGGTGTCCGCTCAATGGTTGCCATTGACTTGGACCATTGATTAGAGAAGTCTGGGGTGTCCATGTTGGATGATAGTTAAAGTTAAGATGTTGTGTAGGCAAGAGAACTGAGTGTCAGGCTTATCAGATAGCTGAAAATCAGACCAACATTATATGGTTCAGATTCCATGTAAAGGTGTAGGTCCCTTAGTTGCCCTGGCTGTTGGGCTATTAATAAATTGATTTTTCATAGGAACTATTGAACTGTTAATAACCAGACTACACTCATCCTACACTCATATCATCCTTTATATTCTCTTTAAAATACGCGCAAGGTTTTGTCTGCGTCTTATAAGTAAGAATGTTATCAAGAGAATAAATCAATATTATCAACTCTTATTCTAAATCAAGAATATGTATTTTATAGAATAGTAAAGAAACTAATGAGTCATACCCTTGTGACATGGTAAATTATTAAGTGGATCTCCTGGGAATTCAACTGGTGACCATCTGCATTGGAAGCAGAGTGCTATCCTCTAAGCTAGCAAGAGACCCTAAAATGCACTGTATAGCCTATTGTTTAGTACAGCTTATTAAAATTATTAATTTTGTCTTTTCTGAATATTTGAATCATTTGGCTAACTCATTTATAGGCTGCATATTTGGCATAGAACAGGTTCTGCACTTGACTTTGTAGCAACAAGAATTTTCTCTTATTTCTCCATAGGCCTACTTATTTCTCATTTTTAATATAATAAGATTTTTCGCAGGTAAGTAGCTCATTCTAGGTCTAAATTCATTGCTTTGACGCACTCTTTAGCTCATTAAATACTTTGGTCAGCTCACAGTTAATGTGACAAACTGGTAAATTTTCTTAGTTTTTATCAGCTGGTGCTTTTGATATTTCAACATCCTTTACAGGATAAGTTTCAAGAGAGCTGTAACAAAGTAACTTTATTGTAGCTTTACAGGTTAAATTGATTGGTATTGTGATGCCTATACTGTAGATTTCAGCTTCTTGATTCATTCTCGATAGGTGAAAATATTGTCCACCTAGTTATGTTGTGTCCCAAGAAAATGTAAAAATGCAAATTATCCAAATGTAAGTTTGCTGCCTACTGCATCACTGAGTTGAGGCTGTGTAATGAGAAGTGGACATAAGTGACAAGTTTCTGAATACTCTGAATTCCATTCTGGGTGCCAGTGTAAGCTACATCCATTTTAGTGACTTCATGACTCCCTGATCCCAACGCTTCTTGTCTTTACCAAAGTCTGACAAAATCAATGAAAAAGCCTTCAATAATGTCAGGACTATTGAATTGAGTTCTCTCTACCATTTAAACACACAATTGATAAATAAAATTGTATTGTCATTAGACAACAAACATTAGCAATAAACAACGTCAACTTACAACTAATTATTGGCAAAGCTATATAATGATAAAGTTTTGCATATCAGAAATTAATCACATCATACAGATAAAAACATTTTAATATTTAAATAAAAAGCAAATTTAAACACTAATAAATTCACCACTTTAAAAGTATTAAGTTACATGAACAACTATGTAAAAAAAATCTCAATAAACAAACAATTTTTATATAATTACAATAAAAAAATTACAATACAAAAGCACTCCAGTTATATAGTAAGAGCTATAGTGTACATTATTGAAACAAGTATAATGATCAAATAAATAAATATACAAATATTCAAGGAACTTAAAACTATATATCCACAACTATACTATGATCAAAAAATTCACTAAGGGAATACATTGGGGTTGCCACTAGTCAGCTGAATAATTTAATTTTGAATCTATCAAAATGTTCATTTATTAAATTTTGTGGTAATTTATTATAAATACATTTTCAGTCTAATACAGTAAACCCCCAATTATCGGAAATAAAGGGGGCTGAGGCCATTACCGATAATGAAAATTTCTGATAATCCGAGGTTTTGTTTTAAAGGTGTTATTATAATAACATTAAAGACTCATTTTCTTGCACAAATGTTTAATAAAAAGGACTGCAATACATAACAATAGTCTATATTTAAATAAAAACTGTTAAAACAATCATTTAGTTACAAAATAATCGTTAATCTTCTTTTGTTGGTTTTTGTCATGTCTTTTTCTGGCCGCGATTTCCCGCCATCAGCTAGCCTAGATTCCTCGCCATTGTTCACTTATAACATTCTGACAAAAACACTAAAATAACTGAGAATAAACTGATTTCAAATCTATTAAAATCGTATCAGAACTACTGAACTGAACATAAATATTACCCACTTCACTTGTCTGTTGGAAAAAAATGAACAGATTGTTGACCAGACTTACTGTTTTTATTTTCTGCCATGAACTGGACTTTGACTTAGGTCGTTGGGCGGCGGCTGGTAGTACAGTGATGGACTATAGGGCCGTTAACTCATGCTATTTTAACCACGTTCACTCCAAATGGCGCTTGCGTCTTCTTGCGGAATAATAAACAAACAATTTACAGGCTATATATTAAATGTTTATTCCTTGGTTCGTTTCTGATAATCCAAAGTTCTGATAATCAGGGTTTTACAGTAATATCATAGCTATTTTGGGACTTTGACAGTCTTTGAAAAGGTATATTTGAATTATTTTTATTTCTTGTTACATGGGGATGCACATCATGCCTAAGTATTTTATGCACATTATTTTTACATGAATTAAAACTTTATACATATACAAATTTATGACTGTCAAAATTATAATTAGATAAATAAAGGCCTGCAATGGTCTAATGTACCTGATCCATATATTGTCCGTATAGCCTTCTTCTGTAATAATAAAATACACTATTTACATAACAAAAATTACCCCAAAACAAGATACCATACAAAACAAGACTTTGAAAAAAGCAAAGTATGATGACCTTAGGCTACATAGCTTTCAGGAACATGATTTTTAATAAATAAATTATTCTTGATAGTGTACTGATAACATATTTTGCTCTACAGTTTGCTGTTGTGGATTTGTAAAACTTTATTCTGTATTTAACATTTAGGTTTACTTGTAATTGTTCCTTGATGAATTTGCCATCTACAAACATTTTTGTACAATGGTGCATTACCGTTGAACAATAAAACAAAACAACTGACTGATGACAATCGAGCCATTCCATGACAGTACAAAGTTCGTCAGCTGTTCCATTCCATTTTGCTGACTGTGTATACTAAAACAGGCATCATAATAAACCGTGAAGCCTGCTTGTTCTTAAAAAATAAAGTGAGCTCTATACTGTATTTCGTTATAGATTTACAAGCGCTTTATGACACTTCAAAAAGGTTGACGCATCATATTTTATAACTCGAGTGGTACATAAAAAGGTCGATGCATCAACCTTTATCACCGGGAGAGTTAAAAGGGTGGAATAGGACACTCACCTTTACCACCACACTGAAAATAAACAATATATATGGTAAATAGTAAAAACTATCTTATACTAGCTGTACCTGCTCACTTCGCTGGTCATAATATTCAGTAGGATTATACAGTTTAATCAAAATGTGCAGCAAGCTTTCAGTTTACACTGTCTTTTTCTAGTATTATTCAAATTATTTAATCTAATATCCAATGTAGAACAGCTAATGTACACCCATACACGTAGTGGCAAAGGCCACCGACATACCCATACACTAAAGTGGTGATGACCCTCCCTCCCACCCATACATGTAGTGGCAATGGCCACAGACATACCCATACACTAAAGTGGTGATAACCCTTCCTCCCACCCATACATCAGAGTGATGATAACTCTCCCTCCCACCCATACACGTAGTGACAATAGCCACTGACATACACATACACTAGAGTGGTGATGACCCTCCCTCCCACCCTTACACGTAGTGGCAATGGCCACCGACATACCTATACACTAAAGTGGTGATGTACGTGTAGGGGTGGGCGGGTGGTTCAATACCAATGTACATGTAGGGGCGGGCGGGTGGGTTAGTACCACTGAACGTGTAGGGGTGGGCGGGTGGGTCAATACCACTGTATGTGTAGGGGCGGGCTGGTGGGTCAGTACCCACTGTATGTGTAGGGTGGGTCAATAACAATGTACGTGTAGGGGCGGGCAGGTGGGTCAGTAAGATTGTACGGGTAAGGGCGGGCGGATGGGTCAATACCAATGTACGTGTAGGGGCGGGCGCGTGGGACTACACGACTTTTTTTTATGTTGTAGCCTATCTAGCCAAACGTCCAACCGGATCTTTAAGGTTATGTAACCAACAAACTATAGTGATCAGTGATCACTGTGAACTGGGTGCCTTCAACGTACGGCCTCTCTCTATGGGCCTGTATGGGCTAATGTATAATTTACTACTGTACCGTACCCAATTATTTTTTTATTTTTTAAGTTTAGCCCACTACAATTATTCTATTCGATTTGTTTTTATTTAACAGCTATTAATAAATTATTAATGTAGCTCCATAAGATTGTCATGGGATTTTTGGATACCAGTGGGACGTAGTCCTGAGGTCGGAGAGGAAAATCCTTTCTTAGTGAGAGCCTCTAGGGGCCAAGATAAACATATGTACAAAATGTCAAGCCAGTTGGAGGTATGGTTTTGGAAAAATTGTGATGAGCGGTAAATGGCTTTAATATATAGATCAGGAATAGTTTTAAGTCATTTCAAGAATAGTATTGTAGCTATCTTGTTGCTTGTGCCTAATAATAAGCATTAGAAAAGGATATATTCTATCTGTTTTATAGTTTTTTAATTAGCATAATACGTGTTGGTACATATAAAGTACAAGTAAACGTCACACAACACAAATTTATTACAATATAAGCACAAAATGCACAAATATATTACAATACAAGCACAAAATGCACAAATATTATGGTGAACGATTTCGGCGAACCACGCTCACCTTCCCCAGACCAGAGAGATTCACAAAAGACCTCTGATTTTGTAAATCCCTCTGGTCTGGGGAAGGTGAGCGTGGTTCGCCGAAATCGTTCACCATAATATTTGTGCATTATGTGCTTGTATTGTAATATATTTGTGCATTTTGTGCTTATATTGTAATAAATTTGTGTTGTGTGACAGTTTACTTGTACTGTATCTGTTTTATATAGCCCTTCAGAGCCTACCTCCTGAATTAGTGATATGTAATGAAAGTACAATAACTTATGTTGAAACATTTATGTCTTGATGTATTAACTATCTGTAGTAAGGCATTCCTTTTGTGGTAAAATTATTACAGTAAGTTAGTATAATCAGGGCAGAGTTTATCTAGTTTTGTAAATCTTTGAGTGTTAGAAAAATATAGACGTAAAATAAATATAAATCCAAAATTACCAAGAATATGGACAGGTTAAATACCAAGATAATTTTACAGGGACCTTTGTTGTAATATTTGTTTAGTTTTAGGGATGCCTGTTAGTACATTTAACTGAAAGATTATGTATAGTTGTATGATAGTAACTCAGTGTTTATGTTTCACTTAATTATAGGTAGGATGTGTAATTCGAGTACAGTGCATTCTTTTTAAAAGTAAGTCTTAGCTTTTTCTTATGTAAATAAAAATCATCTGCAAATGTATTCTAGGATTTGCCAAGGAGGCACTTGATCTGTCTAAGCTACAAGAAGTAACACGACAACAAGAGTATGCCGCCAAAGTCAAGGAGTATGAAGCTCACATCGAGCAGACAAAAGCAGATCTCAAAAGAGTTGAAGCTGAAGAGAAGAGGAAAACACTCCAGGAGGAAACCAGACAACATCAAGCTCGGGCCCAATATCAAGACCAATTGGCAAGAAAGCGGCAAGTAACTTTTTAAAAGTTTATATTTTTGTAACACTAATAGACGAAGAATAATTTTTATTCTAGGAAGCAACATTGCATCACAGGATTCTTTTGTAGCCATAGTCAGAAATTAATTTGGTCATACAGCAATAATAAGCTGTGTACAAGAATCCTAGCACTCCTATAAATAAAATAAATAGATAATAACTGTCAAATAAGGTATTTTAAATAAAGTAGATTTTGACTAAAATTTATTCTCAATAACAAAATCTTTACATTCTAGAGCCAAAAAAAAAAAAAAACCGGAATCAATAAGCAGAAGTCAATATACCTTAGAGGACAAAAGATAAACTATTTTGAAATAATATTTTTAATAAAAAAGAAAGAAAAAAAATCAATTTATTTCCCTTTAAAGTTTACATAGGTTCAAGTTAACAATTTAATATAGCAGAAAAAAGTTGTACATAGGTTTTTTTGCCTGTGCGTAAAACTAATCAAATAACCATTACAATTTAATCAGACAAATAAACTTAAAAAAGGTCCTTATATATAATTAATTGTTAGAATAAAAATAACAGAAATGTATATCCTATAAAAAAAAAGGTTAGTTTTAAGGGCACTAGGTCAGGAATTAGTATATTGGAGAGAAAGGACATCAGCAAACTTACCTTAGAAGACAAGTTCACACCAGAGTAGTAGACTGCCACCTACCTAGCAATAGTGGAAGTCATGTCAGTCTCTCCCTCTCCCTCCCCCTCCTCCTACCCCTTCTCCTACCTCTACTTACCTGAAGAAAGTGCCAGTGGCACAGAAAATTTGTGTGATTTTGTGTTTCTTTTGTGTATTTTACTACTACTCTGGTGTTAGTGAACTTGTCTTCTAAGGTAAGCTTGCTGATGTCCTATATCTCCAATATACTAAATAAAAAAAATGATAATAATTTGTTAGATACTGACTATTACATAGAAAAATCATTAAAAAAGAAGACATATTCCTATAACAGTGGAAAATAAAAATAGATTAATAAAATAAAGAAAGTAGGTGAGTGCCATGAGTTTTTAATTTTAAAATGTTAGTCACTTATGAGGGTTTGATGCTATTGGATGGAGTCAAGTAATTTAGTATTAGTTATGGAAGTAAAGCATAGAAGTAATGGAGTCAAAGTAAAGTAATAAGTCAAGTAATCGTGTTGTCAGGTGTAGATTGACTTGAGAAGGTCCTCTGCGTAATCATAGTTGGTCCCTAACAGTCAGACAGAGACACGCTTTTTGTACACACTGTGACTGATGTGCCAAGTAGATCCCATATCTCCCTCGGTATGTTGCGATACAAAACATTTGCAAGGTAGAAGGAATTCGTATTGTTTACAGATTTAACTGTTCTAAGGACTTGGACACCAACATTCAAGGCATTTCTTGTTCTGTAACTATGTTAAATAGAAGTAGTTATTAAATCCGAATGATGACAAATAAAATTTAGAAGATTTTTTATGAATAAATGTCTTATGATGAGAACATCTGTTTCTTGAAAAAGTAGGTCGGATGAAAACGTTTTTATTTTACGGAAGCCTGTCTTCAAAATAGATTTTTGAATAACAAATAACAGTTCTATTATAGATTTAAAAGCCCCTCCCCAAGAAATAATACCGTATTTTAAAATGGATTGAACGCATGCAAAATATACAGTTTTAATTTCATGAGTTTAAAAAAATGTACTTAATTGTTTAAAAACATATATGAACTTTCTTAGTTTAGACTTTAACATATCTATATGTTTGTCCCACCGTAGCTAGTTATCAATAATGACACCCAGGTACTTGTAGTGGTCGACTCTCTCTACGACTTGACAGTCATAGTGTTCTTTAGCGGGGTCATCGCAAGAGTGCATCACCACTCTCAGCTCCGCGGCAGGTTCTGACCCTTTGCAAAGAGCTGTGGGTAAACATTTTGTTTTCTTAATATTCATTGTAAGGATATTTTGATCAAACCACTGCTTAATTATTGTTAAGTTTTGTGACGCCATTTTGAAAACATCGGTCCAGGTTTCAGCATGGAACAGCACAGCTGTACTGTCCGCAATCAAAAACAGATCCCCAGAAATATTTATTTTGTCTATATTATTGATGTAAATTAAAAATAACAATGGACCGAGGTTGCTTCCCTGAACTACTCCGTTGTCGTAACTCTTAGTGTCACTTTTCACTTCATTTATCGAAACGTTTTGACATCGGTCACTTAAATAACTTTTAAACCAATTCAAAGGTAATCCAATAATTCCTAGCTCAGTTATTTTTGATAAAAGTTTTTTCTGGCGATTGAATCAAAAGCCTTAGCTAAATCAATAAAGGTAAGCAAAATCTTTTCCCCTTTAGTAATGTTATTCATTATGATTTTATTTAACATAAAGCCTCAGCAGAGTTCTTACCACTTCTAAAACCAAATTGTCGACTTGAAAGTAAATGTTTTGACTCCAGGTACGCTTGTAATTGTTTTTTTTACACACTTCTCCAATACTTTCTGTATCTTACCTGGAACTACCGTAAGTCCACTCCAACAATAATACATTCATAAAACACACTTTTTTATGAAGATTATAAGAAAACATCAAGTACCCCTAGGGTGACCTCATTTCAGACGGCACTAAGACATGTATTGTTATAGTTATTTCCATCAAATGACAATTAATGCTATAAATTTTACTATTCTACTCAAATAAGATAAAGAACTCAAGATATTTCCACACAAAACTATCTTCTCAAGTAACATAATAAATAGAGTTAACATTTATAAGAATAGTGAAATAAATAACAGATTGTGACGTCATGAAACTGCCAACACACAAGTAACTCATTAGACATCATTGTCACTGCTACTGCTGGCTGAGGCACATCACTCCACAGGTGTGAAACCACATGTGGCAAGGCCGCTGACCTGGATACTGAGTCAGCAGTGCTCAGCACAACACTCTCAACTGTCTACTGTCCCACAACACTCCAACCTTTGTTGACCATTTCTTCAATATTGTTGGGGTGTATATCTGACATTGCCCACCCTACATAGTATAGTTATATTGATTAACTATAACTATCAACTAGGAACAGGAGCAACCAGCCAAAGTTCACCTTAAAACCTGTCCACTTGTTATTACATAACAGGAGCAACCAGCCAAAGCTCGCCTAAAAAACTGTCAAAAACTGAGTTCTTATGACCAGTAATTTTTATCAATTTACCTGAGGAATCAGCCAAACCTCCAATAAAAAACTGAGTTCTTATGACCAATAATTTTTTAGCAATTTACCTGAGGAATCAGCCAAACCTCCAATAAAAAACTGAGTTCTTATGACCAATAATTTTTATCAATTCACTTGAGGAATCAGCCAAACCTCCAATAAAAAACTGAGTTCTTATCTCTGACATTAAAACTCAATAACCAGGAGGAGTCTGACAAACCTCGACAATAAAAACAGTTTTATTGAAACCTAACATTTCAACTTAATTTCCACAAAAGAGACCCCCATAATGACTACAAATAACATATTTAAATTTGAACTAGGAGAACTCGTTTTTGCCAAGATAAAAAGCTATCCCTACTGGCCAGGTGAAATTAAAGAACAGATACCAAATGATAAAGAAAAGCCACCAAAATACAGCATACTATTTTTTGGTGACCACACAACAGCTACTGTCAAAGAAACAGACACCTTGAACTATTTCCAATACAGAAAGACGTTTGGAAAGCCTAGAACTGACAACGCAAAAAATAGAACTTTCAACAAAGCCTTAAACGAAGCAGAGAAAGCTGCAGCAAAATACGAGAACCAGCACACAAACCCACCTACCTCTCCAACTCCTCCAAAACCAATGCAAGAAGTCCATGCTAAAATTAAAAGTCTGCAAGACTCCGATGACCTGGAAACATCACTCACACTAGCCGCCGAAGCTGGAAGCGTACTACTAGCCGAAAATAATAAACTAAAAAAAGAGCTACATGATTTGATGCAAACTTATCAACCAACCCAGTACATGAGTCACCGAAATGGCTCTGAAAATATAATGTACGAGGCAAAAATCGAAGAACTCGAAAGCGAAATTGAAGCCCTATTAAACAAAAATTCCAGCCTGATCAAGACCCTACATGAAGCTGAATTTCAGTTTGCCAAAGAAAAAGAACTACAAACGAGGCTTAGACTAGCTTTTGAAGAACAGGACAGGGAAAAAGAACTGACAATTTTAAATTATGAAAAAGAAATCAAACAGCTACACTCAACTGTGAATAACCTAAAACGCACCGGCCACAAGAAACCTGACCAAGAGGAATCTCAAATGAAAATTTTCAAACATTCTGAAACACAAACAGAAAACCAAGCACCTCTGATACAACAACCTGGACAAACTTCTTCGACACGAGCAGACACATGCTCGGGAACTCCTCTAAAGGACTCCTGCACTCGATATGACGAGCCACTACCCTCATCTAAACATTCAACCCTACCATCAGCAACACCATCTTCAGAACTTGAACTACTATCACAAAGCTACCCCCAGCGCCACTCATTTGAGCTTGTCGAGTTAAAACTACGCCAGGACCAAATGGATGAAACTATAAAAGAGTTGCAGTTGCAAGTACAGAACTATGTTTCAAACACAACCCCTAAGTCACCACCACAGAGTAAAGAAAAACCACCCAACATGAAGCCTAAGGAAAAACATGCAAAGCAGAAGATCTACAAGAGGAGTACTGCATACAGCACGTCCCTACAAGCGGCCAAATATAGAAACAACCATCCAGCATTCAGTTTCATAGAGGGTGATACCAAAACAAGCAGCACGATAAAAGAAACACAAATCACTCACAAAAAACTGAACGATACAAAGACTCTCTCTGGACAACAACTCTGTTCCTCTCCTAATTTTGACACAGCTGGAGCCAATCAAACCACTCAGAAAAAACTGAACTATAATACCCTCCAGTCTACACAGCTTAAAAACCCTCCCTCAACTGCAAAAGTCCGTCCTGATGGTGAAGACATAGACATGTTTTTTACTAAACACATAGACTTTTACAAAACCATAAACGATAACTTTTTTAGCAACCTCAAGGTAGTTAACTCAGCTCCCCCACTAAATTCGCCTACTTCCTCAGAAGCATTGGCTGCAAACACTACTGGACAACATTTTTTAGAAATCCCTACCTCAACAAAAACCAGACCATAGAAAAAAACAACTCTACCAACCAAAAACACCAACTGAGAATTTTTCATCAAAACATTGACGGCATAGCAGGGAAAATAAACAGACTAACACATGTTCTAGAACTACATTCACCTGACTTCGTGATCTTAACCGAGCATGGGCTTAAAGAGTCACAGCTGTCAAGTACAAGGGTTCCAGGCTACAACTTAATAGGAGGTTTCTCACGTCAAAATTACAGAAAAGGAGGGGTAGCTATTTTCGCTAGTGAAGGAATAAGGAACGAAATACACAATTTTACAACTGACCTTGCAAGTGAACTTACGTGTGAAACTCACGTAGTACACATGACAATGGGTAAAATAACAATCTACATAATTGGTGTTTACAGACCACCAAGTGGAAGCCTTGACAATGCCCTCGACATCTTGTCTAGTACAATAGACCTCATCCCTACTTGGAAGTGCCCCACAATTATCATGGGTGATATTAATGTGGATGGGCTAAATCATGACTACAGAAACAGAAAGTTAAAAGATATGTTGGCCAGTCATAACATCAATAGGATAGATCTTCCACCAACTAGAGTCACTTCAAACACTGAATCATCAATTGACTTTGTTTGCTCAAACCTTGACAAGAGTAAAATTGCCACTGATCTAGTCGTCACTGGTCTATCAGACCACATTGCTCAGCTCTGTACTATTATTACTCTAAATAAAAAACTACCTCCACCCATTTTATCTAATAGACATTTCTCACAGGAAAACATGGATTATTTTAAATACCTACTACATTTAGAGACATGGGAAAATGTTTACAACACCCCTTCTGTGGAAGAATCGTATAACTATTTTCATGAAATCCTCATTCAAATTCTCAACCTAACATGCCCTCATAAAAAATCCCGTCTGAAAAGGAATTCAATATTTAAAGCAACCAATGAAGAGTCGGAAAGATTAAGAAAGTCCTTCCTCAGAGCTCTGGAAATGGAAAGGACAACTGGCTACGATGACCATAAAAAAGAAACTGCTGACAGAAAAAAAGAATATGACCTCTACTTAAAAAAACTAAGAAAACAGTCAACTTCAGACTTTATTGACAACTCAAACAACAAACAAAGGGCTATCTGGCAGGCTATTAACTACGAAAGATGCAAAAATAGTAGAAAGGACAAATCACTAAAACTTGTAATCAATGAAGAAGAAATCAAGAATCCTAATGAAATAGCTGAGTACTTCAACCAGTATTTTACAAAAATAGCTGACATCACTCTCTGCAATGCTGGCCAAACCATAAATAATCAATTATCAACACGCAAAGACTATGGCAAAATACCAGATTTCATCCTTCATCCCACCACACCAGAAGAAGTTTCCCGTACACTGGCATCTCTGAAATCAAAACCATCAGCAGGTATCGATGAACTCACCTCCACACTACTGAAACACTGCAAGGATGAAATTGTGAGTCCTTTATGTCACATAATCAACCTTTCATTTTCACAAGGCATTTTTCCGACAAAACTTAAACTTGCAAAAGTATTCCCGGTTCACAAAAAAGGCAGCGTAACCTCAGTGGAAAACTATAGACCAATATCAATTCTCCCGACAATATCTAAAGTAGTGGAAAAGATCTTACTAAACCAACTGATAACACATCTGACGACTTACAACATCTTGACGACCCAGCAACATGGCTTCCTCCGTGGTAAATCCACAACTACAGCTATAGTTCAACTGTCAGAATTCATCATTGACCAACTTGAAGAAAATACTACTGTGACTGCCATGCTGCTGGACTTCAGTAAGGCTTTTGATTGCCTAAACCATTCTCTACTTCTCCAAAAAGTAGGGAACATGGGCATTAGAGGAGCACCACAAAACTGGCTTGCTAGCTACCTGAAAGACCGTCAGCAATTAGTTGAATTGAACTACACAATCAATAATACATCCCATAAAGCAAGATCTACCTTACTCCCTATCACTAGAGGTGTCCCTCAGGGATCAATTTTGGGACCAGTGCTTTTTATTCTGCTAACGAATGACCTTCCAAGCTATCTTCTTGACTGGGCCCAAGCAATGCTATATGCAGATGACACAGCCCTTCTTATTGCACAAAAAGACTCAATATCCCTTGAACTTAACTCTTTTATAGCCTTGAATATGACCAAACAATACTGCCAATATAATAATCTTGTTCTTAATGAGAGCAAAACACAGCAACTTATATGGAAAGGCCGAAGAGCCTGTGACTACTATGGCTTACCAGAAATAGGTCAAGATAACGAAGCAAAGTATCTCGGCATTATAGTAGATGACAAGTTATCTTGGAATCCACACATTGACGATCTCTGTAGTAAGCTTAACTCCAGTATTTATTGTCTCAAAAGAGTAAAAAGTTCTTGTAACCAAGATACTACCAAAACAGCTTACTTCTCTCTAGTTGAGTCCCGCTTGAGGTACGGATTATTAGCATGGGGCAATTCTTCAGCAAGAAACACTGAACGTGTTCTAGTTCTGCAAAAAAAGGCTATTAGAATATTAGCAGAACTGACTCCTCAAGAGTCATGCCGTCAGGCCTTTGAAGAACTTGGAATCCTGACAGTGGTCTCACTCTATATCTGCGAGGCCATCTGCTACACAATAGCTCAGAAACCTGCCCACCTAGGTAATAAGCACAACTACTATACTAGAAACGCACATGACTATGCTCTGCCAACACACCACCTTACCCTGTCTGAAAAGAAACCTACCTACATGGGGAGAAAACTTTTCAACCAACTCCCAGGAGACCTAAAGAGACGTAGAGAAGACATGAATTTCAAGACATCGCTCAAGACCTGGTTGCTACAGAAATCTTTTTACACCCTAGAAGAATTTTTCAATACCTGACTATTTATGTTAACATTTCTGTACCATTTTATGACGCCATTACTGTACTCAATGTTCATGTAAATAAAGAATTTTGATTTGATTTGATTTGATTTGACTTTGGACAGTGTACTGAGCAAGGAGATGGGCCTAAAATTACTATATGTAGATTTTTCACTAGATTTATAAAGTGGAATGACTTTAGTAATTTTAAATTAATTTGGAAATACACCAGAATTTAAACTAATACTGATAATGTGGGTCAATGGTGTGATTATATGTTTTATATAATTTTTCAAAACTGTGGGAGAGAATTCATCGATTCCTGGGACAGAGTTGCCGCGCCTCTCGGTGACACACCGCTCCACCTGGCTCTCGGTGACCGGCTCCAATGTGAACACATGCCAGGCTCTGTATGCAGCGTTGTCCACCACCAGTGGCCCGGTGGAGGCAGGCAGCGCGCTCTCTAACTGGTCTCCAACACTCACGAAATAATCGTAAAATGAGTTGACTACCTCCCGCACCGACCGCTTGGTGATGTCTTCGCCCGACAAAAAATGCTTAGTTGGAAAAGGAGTCTTCCTCGACTTAACACCATTGAATTCATTTATTATCTTCCAGAACTCTCTAGAATTAAATTGAATGTTAGAAATGTTATCTCTAAAATACATTGGCTCCTTTTATTACAGGGTTTAGATGGTTTTGATAATGAATATAATTTAATTTTGCATTCAAATCAAAAGAGTGTTTTATCATAATTTTGCTCAATTTATCCCTCTGTCTAATATATTTTATTAAACTAACTAATCCAAGGTTTAAGTTTTTTTAAACGGGAGTTTTTACTTTTTCGTTTTGTGGCTGACTTTTTTATTTTATGCATCTTATACATTTTTACATTTATAAAGCAAATTATAAATCAATTGACAAGTTTTTTTTATTTCTTTCAAGCTAAAAGCTATGAAACAAAAACCGGGGAAAATCCCGGAATTTCGAGTTAAGCTGGACCGTGGAGGGGAAAATTTAAAACTGAAAACAGGCCTCACATACGTAGAAATGAGAGAAGACTGTTTTGTGAGATTGTACCTCGCGATCTCACTGCATGACTGAGAATTTGGAACCAATAGAATTTATTACTTTAATTAGTATGACGGCCATTACATGATCATTATACACAAACTATTAACCTCAAAAACTGAATTCACCATATTACTGCTGGAATCATGGCCGGCAGGCCAGACATCCGAATTTAACGCAGATTCCGAATTTAAACCACGTATCATACCGTAAAATTTGAAAAACCCAGTGTCACAACTTTAAGTATTTTTGACCTATTTCCGTTAATTTAAATGTTATTTTAATCGTCTCTTTTTATTTTGATGTGTTTTTTTGCGCTGAATATGAATTTGAAAAATATTTTGTTCTATTACTATTAATTCTTGAGAATAAACAGAAAACCTACTTTCGCAGCGAATCACGATTAGCAGCCATTACGCAATCATTATCTACAACAACTATTGCATTGGCGAGCAAGGCACGAGGTGGGAACTGGAATCAAGTACAGCTGGAATATTGCATAGGGGGAAGAGGCGCTGTGAAAGTAGTTTGGAATCAGCTGATGTAGGGCGGTTGGTTTTGTTGTAACTACAGAGTTATATTGAGGTTAAATTATAATTTGATTTGCGATATAATTGTGATTTAAATTTATTTATTTTATTTGAAATACTTATTATGTGATTGAAGTGTTCAGTGACCTACCTTCAAACTGAAATAATATTTATCACTACTTTTGTTAATGTTTTATTTACATATTACTTTGTATTCGATTTAAAAAGTGAGCTTTGCTAACTGTATAAGTTGTGATAGATCGAGCAAGAACTTAATATCCAATTTCAATATGATTTATAATAACTAAAAAAATGACAATATACAATATTATGGCTATATATATCAACTTTTATAATTCAAGCTGTTTTCTGTACTTACCTTTAACATAACTTACAAACAAAAGGAGCGAAGGAGATGAAGTGTCATGAGCATCATAATCCACCAAAATTTTACCAGTGAATTGTGTCCGTTGTCCTCACTCCCAACACTGCCCCTCACACCAACTAGAGACGGAGTGGTGGAACACATTTAGCGCATGTAGGGCTTTCAACCCGGCTCAATCATAGTAGATGGATAAAATGTCCACGCCCATGGTAATCCTTAACTTGATTGTTAGAAAACAATCAAGGGGACTGGGAATTATTTCAGTTACTGTAAGCTTTATTATTCCAATAATATATTAATTAATATATCAATGAAAGAAACTTTAAGATAATAAGATTATTGTATTTACAGATATGAAGATCAACTTCTCCAACAGCAGAGAGTGAACGATGAAAATTTAAGGCGACAAGAAGAGTCTGTCGCAAAACAAGAAGCCATGCGTAAAGGTAAAGGAAGTGGTCAATCGGTAGTATTATATTATGGTATGATCAGTAGCTTTCTAACAAATTTTTCCCTTGATGTTTAAGTCTACTGAGAATTATGAATAATTATTGTTTTGTAGTCAGCAAACTTAATCTTACAATGATATAATTATATGATTATAAGTATTGTTCAATCTACTGAAAGATACTTGTTTGACTACTGACTACTACTGACAGTTCACCTTATAATCAACTCAAGCTCATTTTCAAATGACTTACAACTTTGAAAAAAATAAGAAATAGAAGTAAACAAATTAGAAAAAAAAAAAAAACAGAAGATAATTAATAACAGTTGTAGATAAAAAATCTCTATAGTATTTAATTTAATTAGCCTCTTAGTGGGTCAAAATAAATATAGACCATGTAATGGTAAACTATTTGAAAGCTTATTTACTAAATGTTTTTAAATAAAATGCAGTTGAACAAAACTTTTATAACTTGTGAATTAAATGAAGGTTAAAAACTTGTAATATAGTTAATTTGTAATGTAAAATAGTTAAATTTAATGATGTTTGATTTATTTCCTTCAGTTCAGTGTTTTTTATTTGAATAGACAAAATTGTGCACATTAAAGAAAGTTTAGTACTTCTAAGATAGCGTGGTATGTTTGTTACATGTAGCAACTATCGAGCATGAAATGGATCTGAGAGCACAGCTGGAAATGAAGAAATTGGAGGCAGAACTAGCAGCTAAGGCCAAAGTTGATCGTGAGAATCAGGACCTGACATTGGAGCAAATCCGAGTCCGGGCTGCTGAGAATAGAATCACCGTCCTTGAATCAATAAAGTAAATATGATTGTGAATATTTTTATTCTTGCTAAATGACCTCAAAAGTTTATATTTTGTACAAACGTTTAAATGATTACTTAACTAACCCAACTTTAAATTCATGCTTACATTACTTAACCTATCTTAGTGATATTAAAATAATAATATTCAAATGCAGTTATTAATTGTTGTTGCAAGTGGTCTTATAAGTTATATCTTTTGCAATTAAAAGAGGTGAAGTGTTCTAAGCTTCTTTTCTTCCTGGCTTGGTCTTCTGCTCAATAACTAATTATGAGCAACATGAACATGTTTGACTGATGAGGCTTGTAGGGTGTTTAGTGGTATACTCTATCATCTGTTCAACAACAACAGTTAAGATCAGATATTGACACTTTGTAAATAATTATTATGGCATTGATTTATTGACAGGAGTGCTGGTGCAGTGTTGGGCTCGGGGTTTTCTGCATTGCTCACTGACTGGGACAAAGTCTTGGCACTTGCTGGGGGTGTGTCACTCTTGGCCCTTGGTGTATATTCAGCCAAGGGAGCCACCTCTGTCACTGCCAGATATGTTGAAGCTAGATTAGGTTGGTTGTTAGTATATATATTTAAAATATGAATATACAAAAAATTGTTTGTTCATTCTTATTTTTTTTCAATTATTTTTCTTATTAAATATGATATTCTACTTTACAATAAATGTGAATAAAAGAATTTTGGGTTGATGGAATAGTGGGATCTCCCCCTCCTTTTAATGTGAATTATTGCCCATTTGGTACATTTACCCAGTCAATGTAACTTGAAAGAAGTTCTCCAATTAATTGTGTACAAGATGTTAGGTGGATGAGAATGCCATCTAACTTATTTTGTACGTTTCAAAAAAAAGAACGGTCATCATCATGTACATGAAGCATGTGGAAGGACAGTCGTAATTTCTCTCATGTTATATTTTAGTGTTTGTATTTAGTAGTATATCTTATGTCTTAAGTGTGTCTAAGTTTTATATCTATTATTTTAATTTTAAAAATTAAATTATTTTATGAGCTTGTGAGTTAATTATGGAGTTGGTAATTTGCCTTTCTTTCCTAAGAAATTGTTTTTCTGTTCAGGTAAACCATCTTTAGTTCGGGACACATCCAGGCTATCTTTACTTGAGAGTGTACGTAGTCCCATTGAAACTGTAAAGAAGCTTAAACCAACATCTGGCGATGCATTGTCTGGCGTAGTTTTAGCTCCTGCGTTGGAGGAGAGACTTAGGTGAGGATTAGGCATGATTAATACAAATTATTCTTATTTATACTATTAGGTATGTAGGTTGAGTAACTTTTGTCTTAAGAATGTTGTCTTCATTGTTAATATTTTGTAAAGTACTTATAACTGTTTGTTCTTCTCTCTTACCTTGAAGACTGCAAGTTGGTTATTATCAATAATGCATGGGCAATATTTGGTAGAGAATTAAGTTTTGGAATGTCATGTAATCTATTATTGTTACATCCATACCAAATCTGACACAGCTTCATGGTGTTTAAGAAGTGCTTGTATAAGTTGAAGGAAAGATGTCTCACTTTCCACAACTTTATTATAAAAGAATAATTTCCCTCCTAGCAA
This sequence comes from Stictocephala bisonia, assembly GCA_035578905.1. NCBI lineage: Eukaryota > Metazoa > Arthropoda > Insecta > Hemiptera > Membracidae > Stictocephala > Stictocephala bisonia. The sequence continues at coordinate 110,340 of JAQJVL010001559.1, forward strand.
ATAAGCAAAAGTTACATCGAAAAAAAAGTAATAAATGTCAGATCAAAAAGACTTTGCAGTTCTTTCAGTGCTATGTTATATTCAACTGATGGTGATCTTCCCTACAGGGCGGATCCAAATTAGTGATATGTCGAATCAAATTAACAAGTTAATTAGAGTTGAGCACTGACTGGAATCATTTTAATTTCAACTTGAGCGGAACTATGGAATGGAATTGGACTGATTGCTATTATTTGAGAACAATGATGTAGATGTACTGAAAAACACAAAAATATCTTGGGTATAATTTAGATTTTTAGATTATTAACTGATTAAATTTGTACATGCTTTGAATAAATTATCAACTCTTACCATATATATCTCTGGTTCAGGAATGTTCTAGTCCTAGGTTAGATTTTTAGAATATGTATCGGCAAAACTCACTTCTTATAACATATCTATAGTTAAAAAAAGGGGTTTTCTTTAATAAGTTGTATAATACATTGAGATTAATTATTCTACGGTGAACCTAATTTTGACAGCGTTTGTAGAGAAAACTATATTTAGAATGTACTTTTAGATTATTTGAGAAACAGATGTTTCCAATTTGACATGTTCCAAGCTTCGAGATTAATCTAGAAACTGATTTCAATTTGTTACTTTTCCAAGCTTCTGCTTCTGGAGTTTTCTAGTAAAGATCTATCCTAAATAAAGGCCAGCTGCGCCTCACCAGTTAACCAGTTAAGTCAGTATACTTGTTTAAGACAGGTCATGATAGGCTATCACTTATTGTGAATCTAGCAATTATGTATTGTAAATTGTTGTTTGGTGAGTGAATAATAAAGTTGGCAATGTTTTAAGTGTTCGTGGTTTTATTTTGCAAGACCTCTCTTGGGATATCTGAATAAGAAGAATCGCAACGGTGAGGGTAGTGCAGAAAAAAGTTGAAAACTAACTCACATTAAATTTGGCAAAGGTTTCTGAATCATCGCCTGTTGTGAGTCGATTCTAGTCGAAACGAAACTTGCCCGAAGGTTAATGAGGACTTTTGAACTTGTTGGCCGGTAATTTTATTTGACGAGCTGTTGATTTGACTTAGATTAAAATGAGGCAAAACTGAACTCACACGAAAGTTAACGCGAACAGCCAGCAGTAACATCCAGAATAAGTAAAGTTGAGCAATTTTTGTTGGAATTTCACTTAATTATTCACTTAAACATTCTAATGTTAGTTCTTTTTCCATTTGTATAGACAATGTATTTTACCATTAGGCCTATATGTGTTTGTGACATATGGCTTTATGTTTGACATATATTGTGTTTTTATGTTACTTGAATAATTTCAAACAAGTATTTCTAGTATCTTTTAGCTCATTCTTCACTCCAATTCTATAACTCTCCTCAACCCAGAGGATGATTTAACTAGCTGGACTCAGTGGCGACAACTGGCGATTTGAGTGACTTAACTGTGCAATATAAATGCAGGCTGAGTCAATTCTTACTCCAGCCACAACTATGCTAATAGTGACATTTTTAGGAGGCTGGTTTTTCACATTGGTTTTGCATTTTTTGGTGTTGCAAAGGAAAGAGCCATAGGGAAGGAGGGGGTGGTACTGTAGTTGGTTTGAGTCTGGTATTTTTAGATATACAAAAATCTACTTGATGTTGGGTAGTTGGTGAAATGTTGTAATTGGAGATGTCTTTATGAAATATTTTATGTGTATGTAAGGCTTGTAGAGTACTTAAAGCCATTTTTTAGGGTAGAAATGAATTATTTGAGGCCACAATAGTATTCAGTAATGAGGTGAAGTTGCTGGAAGGATTTTGTTTATTTTTTCAGATGGCATTACTTGTTTGTGCCAGTAATGCAGTTTTGTGTAATATTTGATATTGATTGATGGTATTTATGTTACAGGGATGTTGCGATAGCCACAAGAAATACAAAAAAGAATAAGGGAATGTATAGAAATATTCTAATGCACGGCCCTCCTGGCACAGGAAAAACTATGTTTGCCAAGGTAACTTCCAAAGGAATGTATGATAGTTACAATCATACTCATTTTTTATAGGTGTGGCTAGTCTGGAAAACTGGACTTATTAAAAAAAAAAATAAACCATGAGCCAATTCTACTCAGAAAAGTCACAAACAGCCAATCTCCCCATTCCCCCCAGCTGGTTTCTTCCTGATCCCTCAGTCAGGCTTGTGCCCATCCTTTAAAATATACTTAGTGTTTGGAAAGAGGGATGGAATAATATGGTTTTTTTTGGAAATCCGTAAATTTTTTTAGCTCAGATAATGAGAACTTTATATCACCAATGGTTCACTGAAGAGCCCAAATAAACCTTAATATCAGATAATATTCAACCTATTTTCCAAAACAAGCAGGCTCACAATTATCACTACAGAATCAAAGAACATGCATTTAATATAAGAAATACAAGTAAGCAATATTTAGCTAATATTGAATTGTAAAATTGTAACTCCCAACTCAGCTCTTCTTTTCCTTTTAACCCTCTTTTATTATGGACTGAAGATAAGGCCAGATGGCTTTAAAATAACACAGTGTAAATTCAATTTTTTTTAATGTTATTTTTGTGTTTAACTTTCAAAGGACTTGTCAAAAGAATTTTAAAAGTTAATCCCGCTTTCCTGTCCCAAACAAAATCTGAACAGTTTTGACATTTCACCCCTTAAAATTACCGTTTATGGTCAAAATAAAAAAAGTGTTCACTCTTGAATTTGTTAGTCAGTTTACAGTTTACAGTTTAAAATGTTGTTTAAAATGTTACAGTTTAAAATATTGACGATATCGTTAGTGTTGATAAAGTTTATTACGAGCAGTGGACTGTATTTAGTTAAAAAAATGTAATAGTTGTTTGCTCAAACATAATGGTGGATGATTCCTGCAACTTTAGTGAGTTTAATAAGAATGATTTTAAGAACTAGTACTATAATAATAAATTACTCACGGACACCTTGTCTTTGTTGTATTCCAAGCTGCTGAAGGTGTGGATCGCAGGGACCACTGGGACTCCAACGGCTCCGAAGTCTGGAAGGTTGATCCTGTCCAAGACCTGCAACGATATTTCGCACAACGGTTTTAATATGTAAAGATTCATTCGACAATGCGAAGTAGTAAAGGCGTAACGGCACGATAATGAGTACAGTTTATACGAATATGAACAGTTATGCTCGCAATGGAGTTTACTCTTACTTACTCTTACTCCTGTGGCCATTGGAAACCTAGGTGGTTTTTGGCCTCGCCAACCATGTGCCTCCAAGCTCTTCTATCCTCTGCCAGCTCCAAATCTGCTCCCATTCTTCTCAGGTCCTTCGTCACCTCATCAACCCATCGCATCCTTGGTCTTCCTAATGGTCTCCTTCCTTCTGGTGTACCTCTGAGTACCATCTTTACCATCTCTCTCTCACTTCTACGGTTAATATGGCCCAGCCATCTCAACCTCCTACTCTTAACTATTCCCACAATATCTGGTTCACCATATAATTCTTTTAACTCTCTATTTTTCCTTATCCTCCATACATTTCCTTCTTTTACTGGTCCAAAAATTCTTCTCAAAATTTTATTTTCAAACGTAATAAGGCGTTTCTGGGATTTGTTGGTAAAAGACCAAGTTTCTGACCCGTATAGCAATACAGGTTGCACTATAGTTTTATACATTCTTATTTTAGTGTTTTTTGATAGCAGTTTGCTTTTGAATAATTTTATTAAACTCCAGTATGATCTTTCTGCTGCTGTGAGTCTACTCTGAATTTCTATTTCTTCTCTATTATTGTTTGTGATCATCACTCCCAGATACTTAAAAATACTAGTTTTCTGGAACCTATAGTTTAATACTTCTAAGTGGTCTTCCTCATCATCTTGCCTACTTTTTTTCATGTAGTTGGTTTTGTTTTCATTTATTTGTAAACCCACTTTACTTGCTTCTTCAATTAGTACTTCTGTTAGCACTTTAAGATTATTTTTGTTTTCAGCTATAATGGCTACATCGTCTGCGAATGCTAGAAGGTTTATTTTATCAGTAAGTCTTGCCCCTCCTTCACTATTTCTTGTTTTCTTGAGAGCTTCTTCTAGTGCTATGTTGAATAATAATGGAGATAGACCATCACCTTGTCTCACTCCAGTATTTATATTAAATGTATCTGTATATTCTTTCCCTATTTTTACTTTCCCTTTGGATTCGTTTAAGCACATTTTTGCCAACTGAATTATTTTATTAGGTAATCCATACTTTTTCATCATCTTCCACAGTTTATGTCTGTTTATTGAGTCGTAGGCTTTGCTAAAATCGACAAACATAACATATATATCTTTGTTGTATTCCCAATACTTTGAGGTTATTTGTTTTAGAATAAATATTTGGTCTGTTGTTGATCTCCCTTTCATAAAACCTGCTTGGTGGTCTCCTACTATTTCTTCTACATGGCATTTGAGTCTGTTTAAGACAAGTTTAGATAGTATTTTGTATGTTGTATTTATAAGGGATATACCTCTATAATTTTTGCATTCTAGTTTGTCCCCTTTTTTGTGCAGTGGGACTATTACTGCTTCAGTCCACTCTTTTGGCATTTTCTCGCTTTTCCATACTTGTAGAATCAGTTTGTGTAGATGTATGAAAAGTTCTTCGGTTCCATTCTTTATTAATTCTATTGGGATCGCATCTTCACCAGGAGCTTTGCCATTTTTGAATGTTTTGAAAACATCCTTTATTTCTTGTATTGTGGGTTCAACACAAGGAATTTCTTCGATTCCTTGATCTTCTTCCTCCTCTGCCAAAACTTCAGCTTCAATACTCCTTGCTTCATCTTCATTGCAGTTCAATAGTTCACAAAAGTATTCTTTCCAAGTTTTTAAAATTTCAGTTGGCTCACATGTTACTATTCCATTCCGATTTTTCACACCTATTACATTTGGTTTAAAACCTTTTTGGAAAAACCTAATTCTTCTGTAAAAGTCTTTAGAGTTATTTTGGTTGCAGTCCTGCTCTGCTCGTAATAGACTGTTGTTTATATACTTTCTTTTTTCTCTTCTTAGTGTTTTGTTTACTTCTCTATTTAGGAGTTGGTATCTTGCCTTTGACTCCGCCGTGTTATCTGCGAGAATTTTCTTTTTCGTTTGTCTTCTTTCTTGAACAAGTTTTTGGCACTCTTCATTAAACCATGGTCTTTTAATAATCTTACTTTTTTCAAAGACTGTTTCAGCTGATTCTTTGACCCCTTTCTTAATGGTTTCCCATACTCTTTCTACATCCTCTCCGGCGTCTTGTGCTAATACAGCAAACCTATTCTTCAGTTCGATTTGGTATTCATTTATCTTGTTTGGTTCAAACAATATCCTTTCTTCAGCTTTATTCTTTTTTCTCTTTTCTATTTTTAATCTTTGTCTTATTTTTATTAAGACTAAATAGTGATCAGTGCCACATTCTGCTCCCCTTAGGCTTCTTACCTGGGTCACTGAGCTCAGATGTCTCTTATCTACTAGGGCATGGTCTATTTGGTTTACCGTGTGTCCATCAGGTGATACCCAGGTCTGTTTGTATATATTTTTTCTAGGAAATTTAGTACTTTCTATAAATAAGTCTGTGGAGCAAGCAAAACTTAGTAACCTTACACCATTTTCATTACTTTCTTCATGTAAGCTTTCTTTTCCAGCTACACTTCTCCATATATCTTCTCTACCTATTTTGGCATTTGCATCTCCTAACATTATAAGCGTATCATAATCTGAAATATCGGTAACTAATTCTTCTAATTTTGTATAAAAAATGTCTTTATCTTCATCATTGCTTTCTTCCGTTGGCGCATAGTAACTAATCACAGATAAATTATTAAATTTTCCTCTTAACCTAATGTAACAAATTCTTTCATTTATAGCTTTATAACATTTCACAGATTCTAGTAACTGTCTTCTTATGGCGAAACCTACGCCTGCGTAGTGTCTGCCATCGTCACAGGCGCTATATAATATTTGGTAACTTTCTGTATTAAGTTTGCCACAAAATGGCCACTTTGTCTCTTGTAAGGCTGCTATATCAATGTTATATTCTTTTAGCTCTTCACTCAAAATATTTATTTTTCCAGGCACAGCCAGGGTCTTTACGTTCCAAGTCTCAAGTCCTTATTTCTGAGCAGGGGTCGTTTCCCAGTTGTTCCATCATGGTCCGAGGCATTTTGTTGGCGTTGCTGAACAAATGATTTTTCCAGGGTAGGGTTGTCGGCCCAACGCCCAACCCCAAACCTGGGGGACCAAGGTTTTGATTTCAGAGTCACCTTCTCCTAGGTTAGTGACTTTCACTGCAGCTCCAAGATCCTAACCTGACCTCAGTGTTACATCGGAGTATCCTTCTCCTAGCCTTTGGGTACCCAAACCCTGTCGTACAAGGCAGTACGGGCAGTGCTTATTTAATGGCGGCACTTCCTCGCCATGACACAGCAATATCATCGGGCTCATGTGGATTTGCTGATTGTGACCCTGCCACAGATCACCCTCCCACGCCCTCTGGTGCTGCCGCCTCGGTCCGGGACTGCTTATTCGGGTTACCCCTTATTCGCAGCTGTCCACCATATCTGATGGAGCGTTCGCCATCCGCCACCTGCGACCCGCCCTATACCTGAGGCTCGGTTCCCCTATTAGAGCTAGGACTAAAGGGGACGGGCAATGGAGTTTAGTAATATAAAATAGATGACTAACACACATGTCGAAACAGAGTACAGACGAGTGAGACCACAGTTAATGTTCCATTTGGACACTTAAGACGCACTGGCTTATGGGAGGGGAAGTCATCGACTATTGGTTGAAGTGAACTTTGCACCCGGTTTGAATCTGATAGACAATGCTACCTTTCTGAATAGAAACTGCTTGCTTGATTATTTTAAATATATAGCTAAACTATAAGTATGAAATACAATGTTTTCACTTATCAATAAGTGTAACATTTTAAAAATGTACAATTTATTAATTATTATTGTAAGGAGCATTATATTGCTAACCTTAATTAAATACACAACAAATATATTTTGTGATGCAAAGTATGAAACCTTACAAATTACATCTTTGGACTAATAAAAAAAATATTTTCTTGAAAGTTGTTATGTTAGTTCTTTTATCAGTTGGAATTTACCTACAGTTTGTAAAATAAATGTTATGTTTTTTTTTAAGAACTACTTTCAATCCATAAGAACTACTTCTATAAAAAACTGCTTAGTACAGTTTTTTCTATATATAGTCTGTTTTCTTTAGGGGTGTGTGAGTAGCTCAAAATTTGAGTTTTTAAAAAACTCAAACTCGACGAGATTTAAAAAAACTCTAAAAAATCAAGTCGAGTTTTGCCATATCTTGAGACCCATCCCCCCACCAAAGCTGGAAAGCGTGCCAACTGGGGGATGGCTCAAAACAAGTCAAGCGATGGGATCACGGGTGGCAGTTGGAGGGTCCAAAATAAAACTCGGCAGCTGAGCAAAACTAATATATATTTCAAGAGAACAAACAAAACTGGCAGGCGGAAGGCCACAATATAAATAGGCAGAAGGCCACAATATAAATTCACACTTAAATAAATCACAAACACACTAAAATTAACGAGATAAAGACAAAAGCTACAAAAACAACAAACTCTACAAATACCAAATTAACAACAACATGGCCTATCTGCAGCCTAGCCTGAGACACCCAAAACGTAAGAAAAATTAAATGCCCAAATAAAAGTGAAAATTTAGAACTTTAGGATCACAACACTTAAACCGGCAATTTAGCCCACATCCCATGATTCCACCGGGGCCAGGGAGTAAGCCGGAATCCCTGGGCAGCTCCGAATTAGAAGTTAAGCAAAAGAACAATAATCCCCTTTTGGTGAAGAATTAAAAAAATTAAACAAGTTAAAAAAAAAATAAAAAACGGCACCGTTCGAGTAAAAATTCACTTCAAAACACCCCTAATACACTTAACAAAAAAATAAATAACAATAACTAGGCCTAAACATATAAATAAATAATAACATGATTTAACAATGGGGACCTAACAAATATAAAAATCTAAACAAAGGTAACAAGAAAATAAACTAATTAAACTAAATAACAACAAATATTAACATTAAAGTTCTTGGTATTTTAAGTTTTTTTTTCTTTAATAAAAAAAAATATGTCCCCAATGGCTGTGTTGCATAAAATCACGGTTCCAGTTCTAGGCCTATATATCCACAAACATTTTTTTTTTTTTTTTTTTTTTTTTTTTTTTTTTTTTTATTTGACTTGGTAACAAACCCCAGCTCAGCCGCCGGGAAATTAAGATGGAACGCACTGACCTGAGGACAGAAGACTTCTACCCAAGGATGTAGGTTGGGCTGCAGGGTCGTAACTGGTCTCCATACATGGTCCTCAGGCCAGGCGGGCAGTGTAGATGGTTGAACTTTCCCCAGACGACAGGCTGAGGGAAAATGTCCCACTCGAGGACCCTGGAGTTTTGGAGCCTCTAGCCTATCATGTTCTTTAACGCTGGCGTAGACCAAACCAAAATGATGGCCAACCTGACAGACGAGGGCTGGAACACGGAACGACCGAGTCCGAGCCAACGGCCACCAAAGTACGCGAATCGCCGGGCACGAGCGATCTCAGGCAGCCCGGCAGACCACGACGAAAAAAAAATGTACCGGTCAAAAGACCCGGTACAATCTTTGAGCATAAAACGCTATAATCAAAACAAAATTCCTATTTGTATAATAGATTATAAATATAAGTATTTTATGAAGAAAACTGTATTTAAAATATGATCATAATATTGTATTCGTAACAGGAGATGTTCTCGCGATGTACAGTAGTCCCTCATTAATCCGACACAATTCAGACCAGGTATGTGTTGGATTAGTGAAAAAGCCGGATTACTGGAGTTCAATTGCAAAACATGCTTAAATTACATAACAGAATATATAGTGTAGCTAAATAAGTCTAATTTTACAATAAAGATGTACAATAGTTTCAAAGTAAGAAAAGTATGGTACACCAGTTGAAACGGTGTTATACAGTACAACACTGTTGCATATGCATCAAAAACAAGTTAAGAAGCTTACAACAATTGAAAACATTAATCCTTTAAAACTTTGAAAAAAATAAAAAATTGTTAAAATAAAATATAACTATTGATAAAAAATAAATTAATAAAATATAATAAAATAAAAAAATGATTAACAGTTGTCTTGTGCTGACAGAATATTATCTTAAAAATGTATTTTTCAATAACATTTCCTATAATTTTTTTTAATGCGATGTTTTGTATTATTAATAACACGTTTAAACAAAGAAACTCTAATATATTTAACTCACTATAAAAACCTTTTAATTATTATACACTATACAACTAGAAGCATACTCATATTCATAATGTGATATGAATTGTAAACAGAATGGAATGTTGCCATCAGGTGTTTTTATTGGGCAGGAACTGATAAGAAAGGGTCAAGATAAACAAGGTTGGGGCTCAGGCTGCAAGGACGATCTTCCTCTTTAGCCTTTGAAATTCTAATGTTATCTGTTCTTTCAAGTGCTGATAGTACTGATAAGGAAATAGGTCGACTGTGGGCAGATATTTTCTGACTAAGTTATTTTGTTTATCTTAGGTCTGGCAAAGTTATTTCGTTTACTTTTGGTCAGAAATTGTCCTTTCATTGTTCTGTTTATCAGCACTTTTCACTCCTGAAACATTCCTGATATGAAAGCTATCTCCCCCTTTGGTTTTCTGGAACCAGAACCGGTTATTTGGTTCTTTTATCAATAACGATAAAACTGGCCGGATTACTGGGGGGGCCGGATTGGCGCAGGGCCGGATTATAGAGGGACTACTGTATTCAGATTCATGATTCACGCACACCAGTCTTGATCGTACGACCATGGCGATTACGGCGCAAAGTATTCTCGTTATTTAAAAAGAAGGCACGTCCAAATAAGCTTTTCCAAACTGCTGTCACTAGTTATTCATACAAAACGTGATAACTAATCATAAAGAATCAGTTATTGAACTGTTTGAAAACTTTCAATCAATCAAATAATCTTTATTCATTTTTGTACAAGTGTACATGAATGGTGTCTAGCTTATTGAAAATACAATATTTAACAATTTACCTACTTTCTAAGCTTACTATAGTAGCCTACTGTAAATACAACTAAAAACAATAGATGCTTTCAAAATAACATTTAGCTTAGTATTTGAAAAATGTCAACCAAATATACCATTATTTTAAATGAAATATAAAAATATTAGGGACTGTATTAAAACTATTACACAATTATATGAAAAACTCAGCAAGAGAATAAATTGATTTTTCTAAAATAAAAATCTTTAATTTCCTTTTGAAAATACTTAAGTTACCCTCCTCTTTTAAGTCAGTCGGCAGGTGGTTAAAAAACTTTATTCCAGCATAGGTTGGTTTTTTGGCATATAATTGTGAACTGTGTCTATCAAAAGCCAAAAGTTGTCTATTCCTGGTGTTATAATTATGTGAAGTTCCTAATGTAGTTAAATTATCTAAATTATTTTTGATATGAAGAATTAATTGATAAATGTAAAGGCCATGCACGGTCAAGAACCCCAATTGGTAAAAACGCTCCTTCACCGATTCTTGATATCCTAGTTTTAAAATTGCTCTAATAGCTTTCTTTTGCGAAATTAAAATTTGTTTAAGATTGCTGGCTGATGTTGCACCATACAAAAGCAACCCGAAAGAAATGTGTGACTCTACAAATGCATAGTAAACTTGTTTTAATGTTTCTATACTGCCAAATTTTGCCATCTGTCTCAAAGCATAGAGCCCGGAGGAAACTTTTGAAAGAACTCGATTAACATGCTCATTCCAATTTAATTGCTTATCTATAGTTAGACCTAGAAATTTTTTACAATTTACTTCTTCTAACAGGTCAAGGTCCATAAAAATATTCATATCTTGACTATTGTCTTTTTTGTAACCGGAAAATTGAATATATTTAGTTTTTAATGGATTGGGAAGCAAGTTAATATTTTGCAAATATTGTGAGATTTGAGACAGGTTTGTATACGAGTTAATTTCAATCTCAGATGTAGATTTTCCCACAATCTTTAGATTGAGATCATCTGCATAAAGGCACACCTTATTAGGAATATTAATAATTGAAGGAATACCTGTCAAATATACTAAAAATAAAAGAGGACCCAAAATAGACCCTTGGGGCACTCCATATTTAATTAGATTAAGTTTTGAAGTTGCTGAAGTTAAACATTTAGACTCATTTACATAGGATATGTCTACAAATTGTTTTCTGCCAACTAAATAAGATTCAAACCAGTTAAGACCAACTTTTTTAACCCCAAGACTTGACAGTTTATTTCTTAGTGTGGGATGAGATACACTATCAAACGCCTTGGTCATGTCCATGAAGACACCAGCAACCATTTCTTTTGAGTCAAGTGAATTTAAGACTGATTCGATAAAATCAATTCCCGCACTTACAACTGATTTGCCTTTTCTGAATCCAAATTGTTGGTTGTCCAGAATGAGGTTTTCCTCAAGATACTTTGAAAGCTGCACAAACATTACTGACTCATAAATTTTGGTAAAAGAAGATATGAGTGATATTGGTCGATAGTTAGCTATTTCTTTTGGGTTCCCAGTTTTAAAGTAAGGTTTGACTTTTGAAATTTTTAATTTTTTAGGAAAGATACCTGTGATTAAAGATGAGTTAATTGCATGTAGCAATGGCTTAAGTAGACATTTTTGGGCATTTTTTATTACCGTTATGGGTATCTCATCCCAACCGGAGGATAACTTAGTTTTAAGTTTCATAAGAATGTTGTCTAACTCCTCATAACAAATTTGTTTAGGAGTAAATGAAACTTCCAAGGTGTCTGATTCATAACTTTGATATTTCAAATTGAAATGCTTTCTACATACTTTAGAAACTACATTCTTTTCAACTACACTTGTAAAAAAATCATTAACATTTTGGCATACCATGTTAGGATTATTTGTATCATCTGCCAAAAGTTGGATTAAATTTACTTCTCTTTTATTTTTACTACCCACTTCGTTGTTAATTATTTGCCAGGTTGTTTTACATACATTGTTTGAATTTTTAACTAAGTCATCATAGTAACTGTTTTTGACCTCATACACAATTTTATTATAATCTTTTTTCATCAAATGCAGAACTTGCTTTCAATTAGGGTCCCTATCAATTCTTGCTAATTTACTTAAAGTAGATAGATTATTTTTCTTTTCGACTATTTCTTTTGTGACCCAATTTCTGTTTGTTCTTAATCTACTTTTAACCTTTGGAAAGCACAAATCAAAATAATAATTAAAAATATTAAAAAATACATCAAATTTTTCTTCTACATTAGCATTAAACACATCAACCCAGAGTTCCTTTTTCAACAAGTTGTGAAATAGCTGTTGGTTCTGCTCATTAAACAATCTTTTAAAGGTTACTAAATTATTTTGATTGTTACGATTTTTTATTTTCGGACATGTTAGTGTAATTAGCTGGGCGTCATGGTCAGACAAATTTGTAAGTAGGCCCATAACCTTTAAATTTTTCTTTTCTATATTAGTGAAAAAATTATCAATTCCAGTTTCTCTCGTACTGCACACTCTCGTCGGAAAATCAACCAAAGCAGACATTTTATAAGAAGATAAAATGTGTTTTAATTTTGAATGGCTAGGAGAAGGCACAAGAACGTCTATATTTATATCTCCAGTAACAGCAATAAAGGTGTATTTTTTATTGAGGATCTCTAAAAGTTTGTCAAACTTGTCTAAAAACAAGTTTTCAAAACACGGTAAAGGAGATCGATACATCCCTGCTAAAACGAAAGTGAGACTTTGAAGTTTCACTTGGACTAAACAGCACTCGAATATCTTCTCTTCCAGCATGTTATTGATAGCTGCTAGATTAATTGGTTTTACTTTAATATTTTCATTATCAAATTTTGACAAAATCATCACTCCACCTCTGTTAGAATTTTTTCTAGAGCATGAGGAAATAACATTAAATAATGATAAATTCAAACGCTCAATTTCAACTTCAGACATTTTGTGCTCTGTAAGCACTACTATGTCAGCGTTGTTATCAATAAGTTCAACAGTTAATGTATCTATTTTAGAAGGTAAATGTTGTATGTTATGGTGTAAAATATTTATACTAGTAATGTTTGCTTTGGGTTGATGGTTCAATTTTAGGTTTAATGCGGATACTGGATCATTGTCTAAGATTCTAAGTTTAAATTTGTATTAGTATCACATACATAGTTATTTGTTACATAACTTACCAACGTTTGAAATTAACAGTTGCATTTATTTCACGTCCATCCTTTAACAGTTCCTAATTAAAACTATTCTAAGACTGACAATTTCGAACAGATTTAATTAAATCACGTTCAATCTGTAACAGAAACTACACATGGAACCTTAACTATTGAAATTTAAAAGCTATAATAATTTGAGATAGAATGCCTGAAACAGTTTTGTTCTGGCACCGTGACTAATAAAGTAATGAAATAACAATTAACGTAGCTACTACCAGTGCATCGCCTACTTGACGAGTCCCAATATAAAATATACTGCTAGCCGTAGATTCGATTTGTTATCCATTTTGTTTTGAGTTTTTGTTGACGTTTACACTAGATTTGGGAATTACAGTTACTTTTTCGATAACCTGTTATGTAATTCAGGTTTACATAACAGGTTATGTATTAATAATAATACATCAATGTCCTGTTAACATGTTATAATAATCTGTTATTTTTGTAACCTATTACTCTCGACGTGTTGTCGTTGACATTCCATACAGTTATTCTGTTATGGCCTGACGTTACTTAATGGCAGGGAGCCTCATTACGGCTGATCAAGATAACGTTCCAAGTTACTAAAGTTGAAGTTATGCCTTATGTTACCGTTACGATAATAAGGTATGGGAGTTGCGGCTTTTCTTGACGTTACCCCTCAAAGTTTGTTCTGTTGTCGATAATTAAAATGTAACATGCAAGAGTCTTAAGTTTCATTCATAGTTCAGTTACAGTTTCTTTTACTTCTGAGCGTGCAATATTTACTCTCCATTACCACTATGCGTTACAAGCTATATAAAGTTTGTTATAACCTTAGCATGCATCTTGATTGGGAGTTACAAAAATAACAGGGTATTTCGTGTAACCTGTTAAATCTATAACAGGTTACATTGCTGTAACCATGTTATTTATCCTGTTTCGTAAAATAACGCTCATCTCTTGCAACTCAACTGACACATGGAAGTAGGAATAGTACGATGAAAACGAAAACAAGGTTAACCTTGAGCAGTCGGCAGTTATTATCGCTAGTTAGTATTGTATTGACAATTAATTATTTTGTTTCTGTTAATGGAAACAAAACATTGTAGTCAATGGTGAAATTGAGGTTAGCTGAAAAGAACATATTATCACAGTTAACTAAGATATTATTGTGTAACTACTGTTTTATGGATTATTAGGTTTAACTTTCAATTGAACAAAAGCATTACACATTAATAGTTTTGTGAACTTTTGTAACTTGTAAATATTAGTATGCAAAGTACCGAGGGAAATATAATAAAAATAAAATGGATTTTAGTGACTAAACCAATCTCTTTCCACTTCTATTGCTGTAATATTCTTTATATATATTGAGAAAATGAATTTAAGATTGTCAGTTTGATTTGATTAAAGTTTATAGAGCAACTTTCGCAATAGAGTTAGTGGTAAGGCTATTACATACTGTTTTTAGCGCCAGATTGCAATTTTTGTTTAATTTCAATTTTTTAAATGTTAACTCTGAATTTATTTTATGCCTCTTTTTTATAAGTTATGACAAATATTTCACATATTTAACAGTTTATTTAACATATTATATCTTCATGAATATTTATATTTAATCACTGATACAATCATTTCATAGATTCGAAAACAATTTTCCAAACTTTATGAATTATTTAGCAAACTAAATAAATAGTGTTAGAATGTATTGTTCACTTCATTTCAGTGTTTTCATTTTTGAAAATTAAAGGTTAAATACTCGACTCGAAAAAACTCGAACTCGAAATTATGTCTAAAAACTCGACTCGACTTGAATCCTAAAACTGCTACTCGCACACTCCTAGTTTTCATCAAAATATTTTGTAAATATATCTTGGAGAACAGTAACAGTAAAATGGTTTTCAGAAATTGGCTGCAAACTCAGGTATGGATTACGCCATTATGACTGGAGGTGATGTAGCCCCCATGGGACGGGATGGGGTGACGGCTATTCACAAAGTGTTTGACTGGGCAAACAGTTCACGCAAGGGATTGTTGCTGTTTGTTGATGAGGCTGATGCCTTCCTGCGCAAACGAAGCTCAGAGACCATAAGTGAGGACTTGCGAGCGACGCTCAATGCTTTCCTCTACCGCACTGGCGAGCAGAGCTCCAAGTAAGCTATTAATCTCCTACTGCATTACAGAAAATCATAAAAGCGAAAATAGGGCTAATGTTAAATAGAAAGGATAAATTAAGGAGAAATGTAAATTAAAAAATACAATTTTTAAGAGTTAATTATAGAAGGTCAAATCTAGTGAACCATAAGTTGATATTATGAGCGTTTTAAATCATCAAGATAGACATTTAAGTTTTACATATTTATCAGTGAAAATATATTAAAATATTCAATTTATATTAAATCCAACTTATGGTCCACAAGAACAGTTTTTCACTGGTTAAATTAAATCCAAAGTGTTACAATGTGATCACTTTTTCATACTGAATTGTTGAATAGAAATCCATTTGTTCGTTGTTTTTAGTGAAACGAAACAGCTCCCTTAAGGTAAACCCTAACCATGAAGCCATAGACCAGTACCAATAGTAAGAGGAGGAAGGCACATATTTCTTAGGTCCAATTGCACATTTTTTATGCAATTATGTAGTCTTTCAGCATTCAATGTGTTAATATAAAAAAGGGACTCTTAAATTACTTTAAATCTTTAAAGGACAAGAGTAGAAAGGCAAATAATAAATCAATTAAAAATTACTGTATAGAAAAATTAAAAATGTAACAAAGGAATGTCAAATAAATTATAAAATCATAAAAATGGAATCATACAAAATAATTTTGGACTTATATGGCTTATAAATAAATGCCAGCTGGATGCAAAGGTAGAACTGTATTAATTAGTTGATAGCTTAGTAAAATATGAAACTGGATGACATTTAACTGATAAATATGTTGTGCAGGTTCATGCTGGTGCTGGCAAGTAACACCCCAGAACAGTTTGATTGGGCTGTGAATGACCGGCTGGATGAGATGGTGGAGTTCACTCTCCCGGGTCTGGAAGAACGGGAAAGACTAATGAGGCTATACTTTGACAAGTTTGTCCTGCAGCCAGCCCTTGAAGGGAAAGGGTGAGAGATGTGTATAGTTTTTATCACTATACTGTAAAGACGGAAGACCTCTAATATACTCATTGACCTTCCACTTATTTTAAATTGTCTGAACATCACAAGATAACAAAATAAACTATGCTTGGATACATTTAATAAAAAAGTGTGGCCACTCTATTGAAATGCCACTATTAAATTGAAATTGAGAAATTATATTAAATTGTACAATACTGTAAACAACGTGGAACAAGCCATGAATTTACAAAATACATGAAATTCAAAGGAAAAAATTAATTTGATGTAGGCCTAAATGTTCTATTAAACTCATGTCCAACTGTGTACATGCTCATTTCACAGTTGAGGGGTTACATTTGAAGTTTTTTTTAACCTACAACTAAACATTTTTAATGTTGTCATAAATAAAATACAATGACAGTCTTATTTTATGATCATAATTTGTAACTGTTTTAGTCGGCTAAAGGTGGAGCAGTTTGACTACTCAGCATTCTGTTCGAAGATGGCTCGATTAACAGAAGGCATGTCTGGGCGTGAGATTGCCAAACTAGGAGTATCATGGCAAGCGGCTGCTTATGCATCAGAAGATGGAGTACTCACTGAAAAGATGGCACAAGATCGTTGTTATGAGGCTGCTAAACAACATCAACAGAAGGTATATTAAAGTTTTAGCACTTCGTACTAATGTTTTTAGAATAATATTTTCCATCACCAATTTTATGGGCCAGTCAGTAACAGCAATTAATCTATTATGTATTCAAAGCCCCCAAAGTAGAATAACATACAACAGGGCGACATTGTCAGAACGAGACAGCTACAGAAAGAAATCGTCTAGTTGAGAAACTATTTTTCCATACCACAAAATTACAAAATTAATTTCTACAGAACGATATCTGGTTTTGTTTATTAAACAATTAATTAGAACCATATTTGTAGTGCAACGTAATAACAAACTATGTTCTGATTCAGAAGGACAGATGGCTTTTGCGATTTTATGAAATAAACAACAGCTAACTGCAGTGAGACGAAAGTCAGGCACCGGTCACCTTCAATGCATGTGCAATGTCGCATAAAGTTTATGCCATAAACCCTAACCACTCTAGAGATGGGTAAAGGTACGGTAGTTCATTTGCAAGACTAGTACACAATCGAATCGTTCACTTTAATGAACTAGGTGTATGAGCTAGTTCAAAATGACGTAACGAACAACGACTTGTACAAGCGATTTATAGTTTTGTATTGAGTTTTGTTTCATAGACACACATTTATTATTTATACTTGTAAAATTGTTCAACTAACCTTCATCAAATTTCAGTTTTATTACTAATATTGATAAAATTAAATAATAACATAATGATTTTGTCAGTGGTCCTTCTCAGCTCTGATGTTTATGTAGAACTGAACTAGTTCAAATTATAGTGAACGAACTTTTTCACAAAGCTGATTAGTTCATTTGACTTGATCATTCGTGAACTACCCATCTCTCCACTCATGCTTTACAATCGGATTGGTACATCGTGTTTGAGTAATGATAACTTCAATTTACTTATGTTATCATTTATTGATAATGGTTCTCTCTGGAGAGCATATTGTTTGTTGTAATTGATCATAGAAAATACTATTATCTTATGAAAACATATTATTTATTACATAATCCAGGACGTTCTGCGTTTTATACGTCTGGTTATTTTTTTCAGTCCAGTAGAGTCCGACAGCTTCTGTTAGTAAGTTCGGCAGGTTATCGGAATTAGGTCAAGTTAGTTAATAAATAACTAAAAAAAAGTGCATACTAATATTGACATTTGCATCTGTTGTCAACGACTAATAAGTGGTTATCGTTATAATATTGGTCAAATAAACTTAAATAAAACATAAATAAACATTGTTTGTATCCCTTAATTTAATATTTCACTTCTATATTAAAAATTTGGGAATGCAATTTACATAATTGTGGATAAAAACAGAAGGTTTATACGATCCTGGGTGATTATTTACATGACTAGAAGATGCACCTCATTCTTAGAACAACAAATGGTGAAATGAAATATTTTAATAACAAATTTTACGTTATTTTCTTTGGCATTGGTAGGAATAAGTAAAATATTTATATTATCCCCATAATATATATAATATATTACAGGGATATCGTACCCATAATACTGTGAACGAAGAATATTTATCAAACAAGATTCATTTTTTGACAAAGAAAAAGATCAATACTTGAGTGAATAAGTACAAATTCCAAATAAAATCTATAATTCAATTTTATAGAATCGCTTGCTGGCAATGAGTTAGTATCAAGTATTGTTTTTAGTTTTTTGCTCACAACGACCTTGACTTATCAAGTAAGGAACGCCGCCTGAATTCCTCTCTTTTTTAGAACATCTTTTTAAACAATTATTATTTTACTATTTATTATTACCAGATAAAATTTCTTTGTTTAAGTTAATAAATAGTCGTAATTATTATGATCCTTTGAATTTGATAATAATTTTAGGAAACTAATTATATAAGCTTATCTCCTCCCAATTTCTTTGCTCTCCAAATATTACAAATAAAACAATTTAAACTGTCTAATCAATTACTTTATTTCAACTTTCTTATTTGTGTATTGATTTTGAACGTAAGGTACAAAAATTAAATAATTTATTTAACAGTGTTTTCTATTTTATTATTTAGGTAAACGTCTTCAGGCAGTATTCTATAGTTGGAAAATAAACAGCATAACTAATGTTTTTCCTGTTGACATTTTACGCTATTGGTACCATAATATACTGAAGTACTTGCAGACAGTTTTTGTTTTTTTATATACCGTCGCAGAAAGATTGAAAGCATTCTGCTTAGGGGGTCAAAACTGAAAAAGGTAAGATTTAGTAAGTTGTTTTTCTTAACCCTCAAGTACACATGTCACAGACTCACAGTTTGCAATCACTTGGAGACCAACTTGGTCCGAGATGTTAACACTTTAAGGGTTAAGAAAACAATAACATGGGGATAGCTGATTCCATATTAATGTAAATAAAGTTCTTAAACATTTTGATGATTGTTGAAATGATTGTTATTGTTAATAATTATAGGCATGTGTAAATTGCAGTTTTATTATTTTGTTTTGGAAATTTATTTTTCACTACTTTTAACTGAATTTGAAAAACAATAGTATCACTTGTTAAAATATAAAATGTATTAAATATATATTGGACTTGAGACAAAACTGTCATACAGTACTACTATTTAGAACCATCTTTGAAATGTTACATTGCAGATCATGACATTTTACCTTATTTTATGATTTTCTTAATCGTAGTAATTGAAATTGAGAATTGGAAATCGATAAAATTTTAGAATCGGGAATCAATAACATTTTGGAATTGACACATCCCTACTTTAATTATCCTTTTAATTATGAAGAATTATTCAATATTCTTTATATTATATTATTATATTATTAATATAATAATATAATAATATAATATATTATTCTTATATTCTGTTTTTCAACTGATGATAGTCTTACGAGACTGAAATCGATCTTGAAAATTAAAAACACCAAAAAGATTGCTAAGTGTTATTATTTTTATATATATAAATATATTAAGCAATCTATAAGCTACAAATGTCAAATTATTCAATGTTTCTTACCATGATGGTTTAACACATTGTTGTTCATAAGAAGATTACTTGACAGTCCAGCTATCCACGAGACCATGCTTAATGATGGGTGGAAGGGACTAGACATGTGCAGGAAGTGTTCCTGAGCCATTAATGTTCAGTGCATCAACTAACATTGTATTATCTGTCTGTAGGTGGAGTGGCAAAGTGAACAGGAGAGGAGAGAATCCAAGAGTATCTCAGCAAGTCAGCTGAAGAGCATCACTTGGCCGGAAAAGGACACTGCCACTATCTCAGAAGCACATCCATTGGAACCTATACTAAAGCCAGAGAACACGTAGTGAAAAAGTTAGTAACTAATTAAGAATAACCACATATAAAATAAAAAATGTTGTTGTCAAAATAAACTGATTCTTTGTTGACATAATTTTTTTACTTCAAGATAAACAGGGTGTCCCAGGAAAAGAGGTAACGATTAAGAATTGATTCTAGAACTTAAATAAGAAAACAGACCTATAAAAAAGCTGTTAAAAATCCTTTTCTGATCATTCACTGGTGCTCATCTGTTTATCTTTTTTAAAATCTGCTGAAATCCAAAGAGCGAAAGCAGTATGTGCTACCCTTTCATGTTTGTTCATTATATCTCTATATCATCAAAGACTCAGAAAGCAGACATATCATAGTTTTTGGATCTATGTGAGTAGACTTACCTTCTCCAAGTTCACTCATGTCTTGTGTCTCGAATTTATTTATTTACATATCACAACTACATACATTTAATTATAACAGGAAAACCTGATCAAACAAGTGACTATTGAAATCACATTATTTAATTATTAAAAAAGTATTTTTACTATCCTTAATTATGATTTAGCCTGTCTGTTTAAGTATATTACCTGAAATTGATACATTTTTAGTAATGTTGTTTGGTTTCAGATGAACAGTAAATATTCAGTCAGGAATAGTGAAGAGTCTCTGTTTGGAAGAAGGTGGAACAGCTCTTTATAATTTAAATACATTTTTCCAAGACTGATTTCTTTCCTAGACTCCCGAAAGACCGTACTCGTGTCTCATAGCTGTCTTACCATTTGGCTATATCGAGTGCAGTTGTCAGGAGTCTACAATGTTCTTTATTGTTGTTTACAGATGGTTGTTTATGTTGTATCTGTAATCAACTCTGAATTACGTTGGATTTTTGTTATGTAAAGTTTTATCACATTAGTAAAAATTAAGTGTATAGAAATGCCACCTCCACGTTGAATAAAACTTTGTTTATAAAACATGATTTAAGGAACATGTTTTCTTTATCTTCTCTTGGCCGTCCTATGGTGTCTAAATCTAATTAGCTTTTAATTATTTTTTTTTGGGAAAATAGGCTTTATTACAGAAAAAATTTAAAAAAATATATTGTAATCTTACAAAATAAGCCATCAAATATTAAAAAATGAGAGAAAAGCCAAGTTTTTAGCATTAATACCTTTGTATTAAATAGAACAGAATTAAATGATTTATTCACCAGATCTTAAAATGAAAAGGAAAAACTCTTCTACCATTACTCATTTGATATTTAACTAGCCTCATTAACCTATTGAGATGCTAGTTTTTAAAAAGCCTACAGGATTCAGGAATTCCTATTTTTTTCCTAGATTTTATAGTCATTTAAATAAAATGCTCCTTTAAGAGCTTCTTACAACGATGGTAGTAATACTTCATTATGGTAACAACGATGGCCTAAAACATAATATGTATAAAATATGCACTTAAAGAATAAGCTAAGAAAATTGGTTTACAGATTTCTTATGAAAAAAAATAAGTTTATAGCCACACAAACAAACAAAAAAAATGGCAAATTTAATAGGGTTAAGAACTTTAAATATCCAGACGAATACATAGAACCTACAGGACAACAAATAATTTTACAAATAGACAAACTGCTGAAGGCATAGAAAGCGTATGATCTGAGACAAAATTTATACAACAACAAAAGTCGTAAATTGTTTTCCAAAAAGGGAAATAGGTCTAATAATAATATAATTAAGGTTGTTCAAGTTGATGCATCATTGAGAATCAGTCAGTTCGATTCTCATAATCGAATCATAATAATCATACTCGTATAAGAATAAAGTTGAAATTTATTGAGTGGAGCTAACAACCAAACACCCTTATAAACATGTTAAAGAGCAATATTAGTTTTACACTTTCTCAGTTTTATTTTATTTTGTCAACGCCAACCACCATGTTACAAATTGAAATTACATCAATTGATTTTGCTTCTAGGCACTTAATTAACACAAAATACATTAGTTTGTAATACTATTTTGTACCACTATCAAAAAAGAAAGTAATATAATAATAAATAAATATATATATTAATAACGATATCAAATAGAAGGTGACTTATGACTTCAATCCTGATCCCTCTCCGGAAACATTCAGGGCTGGACATGAAGAAATGAACTGTTGGGCTAACTATATTACCCAGACATAAAAGTTGTCGTACTGTACTTCTTTGCTGATACAAGGTAGTATACTGATGTCTGGCGAATAAGTTTTGTGATCTTGTTTGGCTCGGCACATGGAGATTGATCAGATTGAGAGTTGAGTACAGTCAACCATACCAGTCACTATCTTGTAAAGAAGCCGTAAAGTGTTGGAAGGTTTAGTTGCTTCCGCAGTTCATCTATTGGTACATCCATGTAATGATAGCCCAGTCTCAAGCCAATCTCACCGTATCAGGTTGAGATATCAATCCCATTTGATAGGGTCACCAGTGGAGCTATACTCTAGGAGAGGGCGCACCAGAGACTTATTACGAATTACCAGTACATCGAAGGAGAGATGGTTCCTAGAACAATGAAGCATGAAGTCAAGTTAGCTTTATTAAATACATGCTGCACGTGATCATCAGGGTATAGGGAAGAAGATGTCCAGATCCCTTACTTTGTTCTCTTCAACAGTGCAGTTAACACCAGCACGTACCACAATGTTCTGCACTAATTGGCTTCCTGCAGCGGCAGCAGGACACAGTTGTCACTCTCCAGTCTGCTGATCGGCAATTTGATGCACATTGCAGAATTCTTAGTTTTTTATTTAAGTTTTAGAAGTAGTATGCTAACAATACCTTGTGTTACAGGTGCCACTAGTATAAATAAAGAGAATTTAAATATAAGAATAATTTAGCAATTAATACTATGTATATGAAACAAGAATATAATAATACGAGGTACAGTCAAAAAGTTACTGTAATCGATGTCCAGAGACACACAGCGTGGTCGCCGGTGGGAATTTCGTTGTTTATCAGTTAGTTCTACTCCTGGAGAAGGGATATAGGTAGTGTGAGTATCGCCCAGCCGCCATTGTTCCTCCTTACTTTTGTGTATATGCGTGTTTAAATTGTCACGTTATGAAAATGTGTTTAATGAACGGCTATAAAACATTAAATTTGGTTTTTTACTTCAAAGGTCATCTTCTGGAACACTTAAAATGTCATTCAAGCATACAGAATTAAGGCAATAAAGAAAAGCCAATTTTTACGAAAGGCACAAACGTTTTTGTGAAGGTTGCATAAACATTGAAGATGACTCGTAGTGGACGCCACCACAGATGATAACATTGAGCGAGTTGCGCAAACTGAAGAATAACAATTGATGATATCGCATATAAGGTAAATTTAGCCACACAACAGTTCTTAGGCGCTTACGAGATGCCATTAGGAGGAAACAGCCTAAAATATGAGCAGAAAACAATTGGATTTTGCTACATGACAATACCGCTGCACATTGGTTCTTGTTAGTACGTAACGCTGCACATCATTTAGAATTACCCAGGGGGTATGTATTGCTTTAAAGATTTGCTGTGGACGTGAATAACATCACGCCTGCCCTTGAATTAACATGACTCGGATCTTGATCCAAATATATTTATCACATATTTTTAAAATTAACAAACAACACTTGATTGCTCAGCCAATTTGTGTCCACACCACATTAAGTACTTTAACCTTTGTAAAAACAGATATTTTCATCACGATAAATCTTATTTACTAAATTTGTAACTAAACTATATTGAAAAATAGTTTGAAGAAATAATAAAAATGCCTGAAATAAAGATAAATTCAGGACATATAAATTCAAAATAATATAAACCAATATATATATATATATATATATATATATATCCTAATGTATACAGTATAATATGTGAAGCCGTTTTTTTGTCAAACACAACTCCTCCTTTATTTCTTGACCAATTTAAACAGTTGAGG
The DNA here is from genome assembly GCA_035578905.1 of Stictocephala bisonia. Taxonomy (NCBI): domain Eukaryota; kingdom Metazoa; phylum Arthropoda; class Insecta; order Hemiptera; family Membracidae; genus Stictocephala; species Stictocephala bisonia. The sequence continues at coordinate 134,604 of JAQJVL010001559.1, forward strand.
TGTCTAAAAAATTGTCTTTGTTCATAATTGTGCAATAATACAAGTTTGCACTCTACAGTTGCTGACAAATTCAATACTCATTTTGAAAATATAGTTGATACATTGGATATCCCAAAGACTAAGATACAATCCCATTCACCACCTAGTTCACCTGGTAATACTCCATTTTTACATGAATTTCACCCAATTACTACTAAAGAGACAAAAAAAGCATCTCTGTTGGTTGGGATGAAATACCAATCTACGTATTAAATTTTCAAGTCAACATAATTAGTCCTATTTTGACTCTTATTTGTAACAAAATGTTCATTTCTGGCAATTTCCCAAGTAAAAACAGATATACAAAACTATAGGCTGATTTCACTGCTAAGCAATATTTCTAAAATCGTTGAAAAAGCACTTCATGTTACCCTATCAAACTTTCTGAAAAATAATAATTTAATTACAAAAGAACAATTTGGCTTCAGAAAAAACTGAACTTGCTTTAATGTCTTTCGTTAACAGCACAGTCAAAGCCCTGGATGGACATCAGCATACAGCAGAGATCTTCTATGAGTTGTTCAGGGCCTTTAACTGTGTTGACCATAACTTGCTGATTGAAAAAATGTGTAAATTGGGCATTAAAGATGGGGCTCTAAATTTAATGTAATCCTATCTTGACAGAAGGAAACAAAGATCAGTGATTGTTGGAAAGTTTAAACATTACTATTCTAGATGGATTAATTTAAACTTTGGTATACCCCAAGGCTCTATCTTGGAACCTACATTATTTCTTGTCTATATAAATGACTAAACTTCACTTATACCAAGAAATGTCATCTAATTTGCTGAAGATACTAGTGCTATACTTACTGAACCTAGTTTAACACAAGTGGAAAAAACAATCTATGTTATTTTAAATGAATTGAAAGATTGATTAGAATCTAGTGGACTGTAATTTAATTAATTAAAGACTAATATAATGCATTTTCAACCACGTAACAATTCAAATAATCAGTTAAACTATGACAGTATAAACACATAGATTATCACAAATTTTTAGGAATACATATGGACAGAAACTTAACCTGGAAACAACAAATTCAAATTTTGGTACAGAGGCTGAGTTCTTTTAGATTTGCTTTGAGCATGTTAAAAAATTCCAGTTGCTATCAGGTCTTCAATGAGTGAGGACTGCTTATCGGGCTCGCCTTTCGTTATCTGATTCATGCCTAGTCCTGTCCAGTCTGTTTGAATCAAGTTCTTCATCCTAAATTAATATTCAAATTAAATTCATTACTTCTTTATTTTGTTATGTTATAGTTTAAGTTTTATTTACTTAATTTATTCTTTTTTTTTTTAACTGTGAGTGTCATCAATTTAAGAAGTATTACAAACAAACTTTAATGATAAGTGGTATATTTGGAGGTGGTGGCAGTTATTTTTAACGTAATCGTTCTTACTGAGTGTTGGAGGGAAGACATCGAGGGCTATGACCTTGTCACAACTGAGACATTCCAAAACCAGAATAACAGGGAAGTTACCAATCGGTAACAGAAATAAGTTCACAATCGGTTATCAGAAGTTACTACACAAATTGCATTTTGAGATGTTTACGGATTGAATACTGACTTTACTTAGGGTAAAAATAAATGTACTAACATTTTACAGAACGCATGATAGTAACATAATCTGGTTTTTAGAAGAGTTAGAGCGTTACTATAATAGTATTTTTAAGGATGTGATGTGTGACCTAAATATATTCTTTTGTGAATCCCTCTGGTCTGAGGAATGTGAGCGTGGTTCACCGAAGTCGATCACCATAATATATGTGCATTTTGTACTTGTATTGTAATATATTTGTGTATTTTGTGCTTAAAATTTGTTTTTTTTTTTGTGACAATTATTTGTACTGATTATGTACCAACACATATTATGCTAATTAAAAAATTAGGTGTGCGTCGGACCACACGGTGGAAGTTATACTTCTTTGGCCATTCTCATACACCCACTCACGCACACAAACAGACAGGATATATAAATGAAATATAAGACATTTTTCAATATTATTCAATATATTTATCTTCAATATATTATACGTGACTTCATTATTATATTATACACCTATATTATCATTATCAGTAATTTCTTCGATTAAATTTCTTCGATTAACAATCGATTAATCGATAGTTCTTAAAAATTTGTTCTTACTTTTCAGCGTGACGCGGTTTCTCGACCAACATCCCATCCCAAAGTGTCTAACGGGCGCAAAGAAGTATAACTTCAAAAACGATACCTAAATATAGACATATTAGACAATGATGTGTACTCTGATAGATATATGCATAGTTCATTACAAGCTCGCCTTGTACAGTGTATTGACAGAGCGACACGGGTGACAGACAACGATAGAGGTTCTTGCTTGGACCACATATTTATGAGCTACTGCGACTGACAGAATGTGAGGTCAGCCGTTGTACATACTGAGATCACTGACCACCACAGCACTGTACTGACACTGACCATCACCCACCCTACCACACAACTTACTTATAAAAACTACAATGTACTTACTAACCAACTGTCTTACTCCAACTGGGATCCCGTATTGTCCTGTCTCGAAGTTAATACAAGTACTGATCATTTTTTTCTATTATCAAGCGCGCTTTGGAGAGATCAACTAAATTAATCAATAAGAAACATTCCAGATTTAAAAAATTGAGACCACGGATTACAACTGATTTAGTAGCAGGAATTCGTTATAGAGATAAGTTAAGTAAATCAGTAAAATATCAACTCTTAAATATAAATTTAAAAGAGCAATTTTATGCGTATATACAGTTTTTATCTATTTCTCTTATACAAGCAAAGTGTGATTATTATAGAACAAAAATTACAAATATAGGGAAAAATATTAGTATGTTCTGGGTGTTATAAATGAATTGGCAGGGAGAGTAAAACACAAAGACGAGTTACCTATTCAGAAATATATGCCAAGCTCTATACCTGTCAATGAAGATGCGTTTAGGCAGGCTGTGCAGGACTTTAATATGTATTTCTCTTCAATAGGCCAAAATCTTGCGAATGCCATTGAGGAAAGAGGGGACCCAGTGGTGAGAAACTCTGACTGTAGTTTTAATTCTAACTGTATGCTTAACACAGTTACAGAACAAGACAAAGTACAATATGTGTCCAGTTTGAGGGAAAGGTCTGCTCCGGGACACGACGGCTTCTCTGCTAAAGCCATAAAAGAAAATATACACATATTAACTACAACACTTCAGCATATTATAAATTTAAGCTTTCTGTACGGTATATTTCCTGATAACTTCAAAATGGCAAAAGTCACCCCTCTATATAAATCTAATACAATTACAGACATTTTCGTCCAATTAGCCTCCTCAGTGTTTTCTTCAAAATAAACAAAAAATACTAAAAGACTAATTGACAGATTATTTAGATAGTAACAATATTTTATGTAATTGCCAATTGGATTTCGCGAAGACAAAAATGTAAATTATGCTCTGTATGAAATTAAGCTAAGTTGTTAAATAAATATCCTGTAAATTGTTCAAATAATAATCGATCTATGCTTATTTTTTTATTTTTTATCTTACTAATGCTTTTAACTCGGTGGATAGAGGTAAATTACTGCAAAAACTGGATTTAATTGGTGTTCGGGGTAACTCTGGCTTGGTTCAGGAGCTATCTCACTGAAAGACAGCAAAGTGTGTCTATTTGTGGGGTGAACAGTGATACCTTGCCTATAGACTTTGGGGTGGTCCAAGGAAGTACACTTGAGTCTATTCTATTTTTGATATACAGTACATAAACAATTTCAAGATTAAACTTATTCGGTAAATTATCCTTGTTTGCAGATGACACACTTATTTTCATTGAAAGTAGTAATTGACAGGACGCAAGAATTAAAGCTTTCCATGATTTAATGTTTATGAAAAAATTGCTTGTTCAAAATAGACTCTCCTTAAATATATCTAAAACAAAATTTATGCCCATATCTCTTAGGGGGTGTTTTGATTATACATTATGTGACCTAACAATTCATTCATGTGGTGATTATCTAAGTTTAACTTGTAATTGTGAGGCTATAGAGAGATTGACAACTTAGAAATATATAGGTCTATTCATTGATCACCATGTGATATGGGTGGATCACATACAATACATAAAAACTAAAATTCAGAAAGATTTGTTTGCTTTTAGACAATTGCGTGAGGTTTTAAATGATAATGAAATTAAAGTTGTGTATTATGCTTACCTACAATCGTTGTTGTCGTTTGGTATTGTTGCGTGGGGAGGGACTAACAAAAGCATTCTAGAACCTTTATATGTCATACAGATGTCTATTTTTAAAGTAGCATTCAAAAAATGCTACACCTTATTTCAAGACGTATCGGTTCTTAATATTCGTCAACTCTTTATTAAACATTTGATGGTATTTATATTCAAACATTATAAATCTACATTCTCTCCAATTTGACACACTTACAGCACACGCTACTCTGCTAATGTAGGTTTTGTCTTACTGACTATTAATAAATCACTTTCAACTACTACTCCGGTCTACATTGCACATGCAATGTTTTTAAATCTCCGACGGAACTACCCCAATATTGATTTATTCTCTTGCACTTCAATAGCTATATTAAAAAATAAGGTAACTGATTGGATCAATCTGATAGGTTTGGAGGGAGTAGAGAATGTCATTACAAGTGTCTAAGGGCGGATTTGATCCTCACCACACCCCCTACTCACTGGACTGTGGCCAAGGCGGACACTGTATGAGTGGGGCTTTGATTGGAAGATCTTGTGTTGAAACTGGATGACGAGAACCTACATGCACTTGTTTCTCTCGCCCGTCCTAAATTGAAATACAGTCAGTAATTAATTTTTGGATATGATTGCCTCACCTCCGAGATGTAATATCATTGAAGTGTCAATTATTACGAATTTATTGCATGCTACCACTTTTCCATGTTTCATAGTTTAGTATTATTATTATCATATATTTTTCCTTCTTTTAAAATACCTCTTTACTTTCAATTCTTAATAATGTATATTTTAGTTAGTATAGACATAAATTTAAGAAATCTTCCCCTTATACAATAATTTTTGATAGAACAATTTAGGTCTTATTTTAATACAGTACTTGCAACTCAGCCTATACACAGGCAGTATGCCCATGTAGGCTTTTCCCATATAAAAGCATTTACTGTATGATTTATAATACATTTTTTGTTCTTAGACAATTTTGTTTAGTGTTTACTTGTATTATTATTCTATGTATTATTGTATTGAACATTCTCATTTAATTTACTGATGTATGCATTTGAATGTTAGGGGAATAAAATTTATTTTCATTTCATTTCAGTCTTGAAACATTAAAAATTGTATACTATGCATACATTAATTCATTACTTAAATATGGAATTGTAATTTGGGGAAGCTGGACAGATTTTAGTAAAGTATTTAGAATTCAGAAAAGCGTAATTGGAGTTCTCTTAAATGAAAATTACAGAGCTAGCTGTCGCCTGTTTTTAAAAGATTAAATATAATGCCATTACCGTGTATGTACATTTTTTAATTGCTAGTTTTTGTTCATTCAAATGGAGGCCTTTTTGAACTCAACACCATTATAGCACACACAACTTGCAGTTGCTCAATTATCCAATTCATAACCTTTCACTGTTCGAAAAAAACCCTCTCGATATGGGAATGAGGCTCTTCAACAAAATTCCAGCAAATTTTAAATCCTTCAGTAGCGATAGGTTTAAGCTCAATATGAAAAACGTACTAATCACTTCAATTATTGTATAATTTATTTATCTATATATTTAATTTCGTAAGGCAAATCGGTTTCGTCAAAATTCCAAGCGATTTACCTACAGCCTTCGGAAATGGCTTATTTTAAAGCTTAGATATTGTAGATGGCGGGAAATTAAATATTAGTTTTGTGATCGCCTAAAGGGCTCCGCTGCTCCATTAGACCTCAAAGTTCGTATGTTAACTTTTGTGTGTTTAATACTGTGGTAATATGCATTAAATATGCCAGCTGTTAATAAGACAAATGCAATATTCCAGCTGTCAATGTTTTATACCCAAATTAAGAATGCACAAGGCCAAACCTTTAAGAGGCTGGTATTCAACTAAACAAACCAGTGTTTACACATGGGCAACTATATGTTTGAGTTGAATTAAACAAAACTACAGTATTAATAATTCAATATTAATCATTAAATATTTAACAGCAACATTTATTTTTATTTATTGAAAGGTTTTTGCCCATACAAGCCACTAGTTTAATTTTATGATATAATATTATTATTTTTCATTGACTATGTAATATGTAAAAAATGTTCATGTGCAATAAATATCTTTGTCTTAATTCTTCAATATTTTCACCCTGAAGGGCACGGGGAATCCCTCAAAGTATGTTTTTCGGCCATAAGAATAACAGGGGGAGAGATTTCAATGAATCAAAAGGTAACAGCTGTTCAAATTTAAATAAATACCCATACAATTTTAACAGATGTTGGAATGTAATCAGTGGTGTTTGTAATATTGAGGAGGTTAGATCTTTCCCAATGTTAGACCAGGGCCTTCTCATAAATCATGGTTTTATTCACATCTGATTATAGGCCTCAATGGTTTGAATTTATTTATTTGTTATCTCTTAATTTGTTTGTTGTCTTTTTTATAACTAATTTATTTATTAAATAATTTTTTCTTCCCGAAGTGTACAGTATAAACAATGTCTTTTATATTAGAAGTGGAAAAGACACAATACTGTTCCAGAACCACAGATATCGGGAAACATATTCAATCAAGAGTGGCGATCTTGTGTGAAAGTGTTTGGGGAAATACTGTAAAGCCTCAATAAAATCAAATCCAGCAAAGATCACCATATTTTATTGAGATAATACTAATAATGAATAGTAAACAATGAATAAATTAAGTAATAATAACTAATATATAACAGCAACCGTGATGTAAAATATAAAGAGCAATAACAAAAAGACAAAAATAACAAGCAACGCTTACATAATCTAGGCCTTTGTTAGTTCCGGACACAGTCACAGGCGCGTTATGGTCTATGTAATTACCACTGTAAGTGTATGGGTGGGTGTGAGGGTCATTACCACTGTAAGTGTATGGGTGGGTGGGAGGGTTGCAGGTTCTTGACCAGCTCACGCTTGAACCACTATGTCCTACACTTACAGTGGTACTGACCCACCCGCCCGCCCCTACACGTACAGTGGTACTGACCCACCGGCAGGCCCCTACACGTACAGTGGTACTGCCCACCCGTCCGCCCCTACACATACAGTGGTACCAATTATATTCAATAGAGCCTTAATTGAAACCCATACTGTACGTGTATGGGTGGGTGGGTAGGTCAATACCACTGTACATGTATGGGTGGACGGGTGGGTCAATACCACTGTACATGTATGGATGGGCGGTTGGGTCAATACCACTGTACGTGTATGGGTGGACGGGTGGCTCAATACCATTGTACATGTATGGGTGGACGGGTGGGTCAATACCACTGTACGTGGGTGGGTGGGTCTTCACCACTGTACGTGTATGGGTGGGTGGATGGGTCAGTACCACTGTACGTGTATGGGTGGGTCAGTACCACTGTGCGTGTATGGGGCAGATTGGTTGTAATGTTTGACCAAATCAAACTCTGGTCAGTTCACATAGTGGACCACATCCAGTGACAACGAGGTCTCTTACTCCAACTCCACCATAAAAGCGTTGTCTTTCTGCCAAAAACCCCGTGCCTACTCTCACTATTGCACCGGTTTCCAACCCTGTAGCTAAGGAGGCGGTTTCTGACCACTCGGAAGATACTGCAACGCTCCCTCATTCTCCGTCAGCACCAGCCATTGAACCATTAGCTCAAAAAATGTTTACCAAAATTACAAAAGAATTTACAGAAAGGTTATCCAAGCTGCAAAAGCGTATAATGTATCCAAAGCAATCATTTTATCTAAAAATGTTTCCAAAACTGTGTGGGACATCATAAACAATAAGCAAATAGAACGGAAACAAATGAAAGTTAAAGTTAGGGAAAGACTTGTGGATGATTCAACCGATGTTTCAAACGAGTTTAATAGATTCTTTGTGTCTGTTGCTTTTGAGCGCGGAGCCTGTCATTCACCTCCACAAGAAACCCCTATGCGTGTACGAAGCCCAGTTACCTCAATGGTACTGGCTCCAGTAGTTGAGGGAGAGGTTGAGAAAATTATTCAGCAGCTCCCAGCCAAAAAATCAAACGATATAAATTTAATGTCGGTGTGGCTCACTAAAAGGTTTGCGAAACAGATCATTATACCATTTACGTAATTGATAAATTCATCTTTTCGAAAATGGAGTTTTTCCCTCACTCCTTAAAGTTGAAAAAGTATGTCCAATTTTAAAGAAAACCTATCCTTATTCCATAAATAATTACAGCCTGTCTAAATTTTGCCAGTTTTAAGCAAAGTAATCGAAAAACTCTTTTTAATTAGAATGGTGTCAGTTTCTAAACAGACACAACTTTCTCTCAGAAAAAACAAATCGACTGTAGACACTGTTGTGAGTAGTCGAAAAAGTTGTTGAGAGATTAGAAAATCGAGATTACACACTTTGTGTATTTCTCGATTTGTATAAAGCTTTAGATTGTGTTGACCACTACAACCTGCATGATAAACTTGAATCTTATGGTATAAGAGGAGTGCCGCTTAAGTGGCTTCACTCTTTTCTGAACAACCGATTCCAAGTTGTCCAAATTTCAGAAAAATTCTCTGAACCAATCGAGCTGAGATACGGAGTCCTCAAGGTTCAATACTCAGCCCGATTCTTTTTCTCACCTATGTCAATGACATAGGGTCATCGCTAATGCATGAGCAACTCATACTGTACGCAGATGACATGACCATTTCTTTCAGAAACAAATTAACACCGATCCTTTAACAACAAGCTTTTTTTGATTTAAACAGTTGTGTCCAATATTTCAACAGTCTCAATCTTGAAGTAAACCCCTAAAAATGTAATGTTTTGTCATTTTCGTTGTGACCATATGATGACATGGAGAGACTACTCGTTTGGCTGGCAGATACACGGTTATTTGAGACTGTTAGTTCAAAATTCCTGGGAATACACCTGGATTTAGCACATGAGCCACATTTGCTCCAAATTGTCCTCAGGCATGCATGTTTTGAGAATGTTAGCAAAATTACGCCCAATTCAAGTTCTAATGACGGCGTATTACTGCCTAATTTACCCCCATCACTTACGGTGTGATGCTGTAGGGAACTTCTGCAAACAATCAGTTTAGCAGAGCGTTTAAATTGCAAAAACAAGCGGTTCGAATTGTTGCACAATTGAAGTTCAGAGAAAACTGCAAAGAAATGTTAAAAAAATTGGAACTGTTGGCATTTCCTAGCCTTTTACATGCTGGAGACAACCTTATTTTTGCATTTCCAAAAGTGTCATGACAAGTGGCTGGGACATACATACACACGACACTAGAGGCAGAAACAACTACCGAACTGGGAACCACAGGACGGTAGTCCACGAATGCTTGCCCTCACACGCAGGTCTTCGTTTTGTCAACAAGTTGCCGGATTCAATTAAGAATGCCCCAACGCTCAAGATGTTAAAAACTCATCTCAAACACTGTTTAGCGTCTCACATATCTTATAGTGTGGACGAGTTTATGGCATACAAATGAGAGACTGCATAACCAGAAGACTGACAACCGGTGTCGGAAGTGGGGATGTGGTATGAGTGATTATGGTATTAGTGCAACAGTCAATTATGTATGTTTGACAGAGGCTTTGCTGTTGGATGGATGTTTTAGATTTTTAGATAGGTATGACAATTGCTATACATTTTTGTAATGTCATTGCAAAATAAATATTTGATTGATTGATTGAATGAAGGTTAAAAGGTAATAAATGCAGTTGTATTACTTATTTTATTAATCTTCAACTGTAAAACAAAAATAAATAAAATGAACACGTTTTAAATAGACTCAGTAATATCTTTGGGCTTTTAAACTAAAAAATAGGTAGCAATGCAATTACTGTGAATGAGCGACCGTAAATAAATTTAGTATTATGATTTTACGTGGTTCAGTTAACCTACCAATATTTGTAGTCAGAGGTCAAGGACCGAGGCCAAAGGCCATGATGTCACAAGGGCAGTGAGTGACAGGGTTGGCATGTAAAGCATGCAGTGGTGTTCCCTAATATTGTATGGTTTGTTGTCAGTTAACATTTATTACTTTCAAAAAGCTGCAATGTATATTTGGATGAAGATCCAAAAGTCATGATGGTATATTGAATAAAATTTTGACCTGATTGATCTCCTGTCACAAAACTATGTCCAATCCATCGAGCCATTTGAGACCTGCCTCACTGATTCTGTTTATGCTGGCTAATCCCTCCGTAAAAGAGCGCAGAGGGCACTCTGTAACTATGTTATACGTTGTTTGGATAGACTCCTTGCAATCACATGACTGATCAGTCATATGAACCAAAGAAATTACGAAAAGAAACATATTAGCATTACTGATTAAACATTCTCAGGTTTAGACAGATATGTAAGTATTTTATTCTTTCTGTTCTAGGCCAAAGATGGATTTATTTGTTTTATTTGATTTATTTTAATTTTTCTGGAAAACAGGATATGTCTGTCGAGACTACTAAACACATAAAGTTATTCATTTGTTGTTTCCAAAAGTTTATTAACAAACCCCAGACATCTAATGTGCCTTAACAGTTATGTTCAGTTTAAAAGCTAATCAATTAAAAAAAAAATAATAATTTCTCAATTTCAAAAGAACAAAATTTAGTATATACAAGTTAAAGAGCAGTATTAATTTTAAAGTTTCTCAATTCAGTTGACACCAGCACCTACCGCAATGTTCTGTACAAATTAGCTTCCTGCAGCGGCAGCAGCTCACAGTTGTCACTCTCCGATCTGCTGATCGGCAAGTCCTGCAGATCATGAATGGTTTTATGGAAGAAATGCATGGGAACAACAATTCCTTATGTGTCAGATGCGACCTAGGTCCAGCCAGTGCTTTGCCCATAGTAACCAGAATTCTGGTGTAAATCCTCCAATTTCATTTGATTAGAATACAAAGCCCTTAGATTTTTTTATTTTCTTAACTGATAATTAGACCTTTGTAGATCTCGGGAAATAATTTGAGTGGTAATGAAAAGAAGTATAACGACATCCTGTGTCCAAATAGTTGATTCCAAAAGTGGGAGTCTGCTTCTGTTGTTGAATGAAAAGCCTTCCTGGAATGTTATTAAACATAGGGTTCATCTTCTACCAGATATAAAACATTATATTTGTTAAAACCTATGTAAACATAATAAAAATACCTATTTCAGTGATGTCTTCAACAGTTGTAGCTTTTTAATTATTATGATGACAACATTTCATCCATAGATAAATCTAAACCCTGATCTAAAGAGCAGTAATTTGTGAATAATATCAAAAAAATTTGTAATTTGTCCAGTTTGAAAGTTTTTGTTGACAAAAGTACAATTTATGGCCAACATTCCAAACAGAAGAAGGATATATCCATCTCTCCTGCACATTTTCACAGACAGATTTCTGATATATTTGTTCCATTTTTCACTATAAATTATGGAAGCAAAAACATTCAGGAAAAAATTGCTTATTTATACTGACTTATTTATGTTTACAAACTGAAAAAAACACTTAAAATAAAAAACATTTCTCCAAATGTACAACTTACATTTCTTCCCTACATCAGAAATTGATTTAGCCTGAAAACAGTTAAGTTTGCTTATCAAGCAATAACAATTAATATTAGCTTAATGCAAAAAAATTATGTGATTAAAATAACTCAGGGTGATCGGTATAAGATTTACTACATTTAAGTAGAAAAAGCAAATAATTAGCAAATATCCCATTTTTAAATCCAAGCTATTGTTTCAGACTAATAGTTGATCCAGCTCCTGAAAATATTTCAGTCTTTTATATGATTTTAAACACTGGAGACCTAACTCTTCTTATCATTGTTGTGTTGACTGAATCATGAAACTTCTCAACATTAACTACGGAAACAATAACCGTAAATAAACACGACCAATCATGGCGTCAAACATTTCCAATTACGCAATCTGTAACATCAATATTTATGACCCCAACAAGTGAGCAGGAAGTAGAAGATCTTATAAAGGGACTTAGAAATGGCAAATCTCCAGGGGCTGATAATATAAATTCAGGCTTAGTGAAAAAGATTGCTATTAACATTACTCCGATACTGGTACATCTATTTAATAAAAGCATCGAGGAAGGTGAATTTCCAAAATGTCTTAAGACAGCTGTTGTTATCCTATCTTCAAATCAGGAAATAAAAAACATACAAACTGCTATAGACCAATATTCTTATTATCTGTGTTCTCTAAATTACTAGAGAAAATTGTAAAACATAGAATCTTAAATTATTTGCATAAAACTGGCTTTTTTAGTAATAAACAATTTGGCTTTAGAGTAAGTCTGAGCACGGAAGATGCATTGCTTAATTTTATGGAACACATATATAAAAGTTTGAATAAGGGTAAACAATGTGCTGCTCTGTTTATTGACATAAAGAAAGCATTTGATACTGTAGATCTTGAAATATTATTCACCAAGTTATGGCAGTGCGGCATCAGAGGATTGCCTTTAAAATGGTTTAAAAGCTACCTACAGGACAGAAAACAATATGTTAGAGTAGGAGCAGTTTGTAGTGAATTGGGTAGTGTCAAGTATGGAGTGCCACAGGGATCAGTACTTGGCCCAATACTATTTTTAATCTACGTCAATGACCTGTGTAACGGAAATTTAAAAGGGAACATAACAGCATTTGCAGACGACACGGCCTTGACATATGAATGTGATGATTTAGAAACTATGTATGAACACATGCAGCAAGACATTAGATTTTTGCGTTGTTGGTTTGAAAACAATTTTATGGTTTTAAGTGAAAAAACAAAGTATATGATATTCAGCCTGAGAATGGAAAAGCGATTTAAGAACCCCCTGAGGTATCATGAAATTGATTGCATGAACATCACAAATTGCAACTGTCTAGAAACAGGTGTAGTTGAACAAATAAAATATTTGGGATAGTAATTGATTCTAATCTATCATAGAAGGCGCACATAATGAAACTAAAAAATGAATTGTTGCGAAGTGTTAGATGTTTCTATTTATTAAGAGACTATTGCCCTAATAAAGTATTACTCAGTGTTTATAATGCTTTGATTGGATCTAAACTGAGCTATGGTCTGACATGTTGGGGAGGGACATATGTTTCAGCGTTATATCCTATCTCAATCCTTCAGAAATCCTTTTTACGCATTGTAACCTTTTCCTGCAGGACAAGTCATTCTTGGCCAATTTTCGTAAATCTTAAGTACTTCCAATTAGACATTTGTACATTTATAAAGTTTTAAAAATCTTTTTTATAAGAAGTTCAACTTTTTTTGGCGTATCACCGATATATGATCTGAGAAGAAAAAACCTAGAAATTCCAAAATCCAATTTGACATGCTTCCAGCAGTTTTATACTTGTATTGCTCCTAGATTATACAATCTAGTTGCGAAGCAATTAGGGGAAATTCATCTACTCAATATAAACAAATTTTTAAATACGCTAAAAGAATTTTTGTTTTCTTTAACTGATGTTGAACACTTTATTAAAATATAAAATTAACTTAAGAAATATATTTTAATCGTATTTGGAGGGGTTCTGACTGCTTAACAATGGAATTTAATCAAGTATTTAGTCTTTCATTTCATTTCTATAGTAAGTTAATTGTGATTGTGGAACATCATTGTTTACATTTTACAGTCAAGGGTATTTATGATTAATTATACAATTATGTTTTATATAAGTAGCTGGCACTGTCACTCCTAGTTTTATTTTAATTATTCAAAGTGAAGGAAGTCCCACTATAGGCTAGGCCTTTGGGATCCCTATTTTATTTCACAGATATTTGTTATTTTTATTTTTAAGTTTATTATACCAAATTGTGTTTGCTTTGTTTACCTTATTGTATTATACAAGATGTGTGTGAAATAAATTTCTTTTGAATTGAATTGAATTGAAACTTCTCTTGTGGTCTGCAGGAATCAATGAAGACATCAAAGATTCAGCTGAGGAATTGCCATAGATAACTATGGTATCTGATTTTATTTTTACTGGTAACATAAAATGGCAAATTATAAAAAAAATATGAAAACCAATTATACAAATTGCTAAGTTCAAAGAATATATTCCATTACCAGCTGATTTTCTAAACAAATAAAAATGTGACTTCATTTTCTTGATATTGACTCATGTCAGCTTTTTTTCAATGAAATGTTGATTCAAGTAACCAAATAACAATTAATTTATATTGTTAATTACAAGATCAAATAAATAAGTGTCTAATGAATTTATTTTAAAGTTTGTATAAGCTCACAGTCTTTTTGTTATAAAATAAAGACTTCTAAATTATTGCTCAAAACACCATATAAATAACAGCATTGAAGAAGATTATAAAAAAACAATGTGTTTTGATTTGTAGATCAATTAATTCATTAATAATGAAAGAAACAGTTCAATTTAAAATTGTGTTTGATAAGTGTTTCTTACAACTGTTGGTGAGAGATTTTAATGTTGTTCTGAAGTTTAGGTCTTTTTAGTAAAGCTCATATCATTCATGAACAATTTTAAACTCTATGAAAGTATTAATTATATTAATTATCTGTCTGCTGAAAGTCCCACGCTCAAACAATTCTTCAGACATGTAAGTACAAATACTTCCTGTTCCTGTAATAGTTTAAACTTAATGTTAAGTTTATGTTAGTGAATAATAGTCTTGTTCTTATTTATTCATAAAAATATGTAGACTTCATATAACAGTAGGCCTACCACTTTATATACCAATGTTCAAGAATAAACAATCTCTATTCTTAAATTCCTGGATAGACTTCCACAGTCATCTCCCAAAGACCAAAAATTTCTACAAAATCTCTATTCTTGATTGTAATTATCAATGACAGTACTAAGAAAGAAAAAGTATCATAGTTAAAAAACGGGACAAATTTTTGTTTTACTGGTAAACTTCAGCTGAAGTTGGATAGTTAAATAATCCTTCTAATCTGTTTGATGATTAAGGCCTCATGCTAGCTCAGTGGTTAGCACTTCTGATTATCAATATAAACGAATTTATTGATGATAATATAAACGAATTATCAAAATAAACGAAGAGATGTAAATAAAACTGTGTTTTAATAACCAAAATATTAAAAAAAAAAAAATTCTGAAAGAAAAAAAATGTGGGGTTGAATAATCTTTATTTTCTTACAAAATAAAAAATCCATATTCTACTGGATTTTTTACCATATTGGTTTATTAAAAAAAAAGATCTATGGTTAAATAAAATTGCTTATTTGTTCCGCTAATTTTTTTTTAGACCGGTTTCAAAGACCTCATTTCATCTTCAGGTGGAATTAAAAATTCACTTATTACACTAAAATCTACAAATTAGCATAACTACAATTCAATTAGATGTAAAACAAAATCATGACAGTAAAATCAAGTGACCAGTAAGAATATGGAATACCCTTAACAATGTGGAATGGAAACATACTCCACATTGTATAGATGCCTATTTAAATTATTGCTTGCTGCACCGATGTATTAGATTGGTACTGTTATAATCTACTTTCTATAGCATAACATACTTTAATATAATCTACTCTGTCAGTGCTGACCAACGTTCATAGCAGACAGGAATACTTGTTGCAGTCTATGTTAAAGTGGGGGACAAATTCCACTATATTTCCTAAATTATTTCTATATTGGATTGTCGAAGTGAAGTAAATTGTCTTTTTAAATAGTGCTTTTTTGTTCTTATCTTATTTAATTTTTGAAAATTGTTCAACATAATTCATTAGATGAATTTATTATTAGTTGCTCGTAAATTGGTTCTCCTGTGGGACTGATGATGGGTCTACAGACCTAAAATCGATATCCCAATATCTTGGATATGGATTGCTGAGGCAAGACCACTTCAAAATATATTAACTGTTACTTTTTATATTTAAATAGGTACTATTATTGGGCCTAGCTTTATTATTAGCTTAGCTTGGTTTTATAATACTTGTATGCCACATTTTTTTCTTTCATAAGTTTAAATATTTTGATTTGAGTAATTTATTTAATAAATGTTATGGAATATAAAACTGAAAAGTACTAGTTAATAAAAACACCATTATTTGTTTTAAATTGATGGCTTTCGAAAGTGTATTTAATTGACAGCAAAGTGGTGTGTTTCTGTCAGAATAGAAAGATCTCTATGAAAAAGTCTGCTCAGTTACAATATGTTTATTTTACCATATTCAATTTACCAGTAAAGGAAATCGAAAGAAAAATAGGAAATATATACAGTCATATGAGCATGTAATCTGCAGGATTAGCTGTGCACTTGGTCGTGTGAAGGAAGATCAGTGCCCTGTTGATGGTGGCTGGTCAATCTGGAGTCAGTGGGGGCCTTGCCAAGGTGAATGTGGTTTTGCAGGCAGACAGATCCGAACACGCAACTGTTCTAACCCCCGACCTTCCCGTAGCGACTTGGACTGTATTGGAAACCATCTGCAGATCAAACAATGTTATATTCCAGGTTCTAATTTATTATTTTTTTTTTTAATATTCAATCTTTCCCTTTTTAATTTAGTATCATTGAAATTAGTGTTTTGTATTGTATTAAGAAATGGAGTCAATAACAGTGTTTAAACTCAATATTTTTATTGTCAGCTGCAATAAACAATTTGTAGTTTTAGTATTGTAGCATTTAGCAAACACTTTCATGTATTCTTCAAAACACATGGTGATATACTGCGACTTATTAGATTTGATGACTCTGATTCAGGAGTCCTCTTAGAACGGGTAAACTTTTTAAATATTACCCTTGGTAATCAACTTTTATAAAGGGTTTCCCAAAATTCGAAGTCAAAACTTCACAGGCTTGTTGTATGGATCATTTCCAACATAAAAGGCCATGTATGGATTTATCTTATTGTTAATAGTTACCGAGCTATTGACTTTTCAAATATTTAAAAAAATGAACGTATTGTGCAGGAGAAAAAAATCATTTTTATGAAAGAAATAATCCACACAGGGCCTTAAAACTTTTACAATATAGTTTTACAATATAGCGGAAGTAATAAAACTAACTATTATATTTATATTAAATAAAACTAATGTAAAAATATTTTATTTCATGAGTATTGTTGTATTACTGTAGTCATTTCAGTTCTTATTTTGTTCGTTACTGTCAAGCAAATTGAAAAGCAGCTAATTTGAATTTAGAAACAATCTTTGAGAAGAACAACCAATGTATCTAAGCATAAAGTTTTTATGTGTTTAATATTTTTATGATTTTTTTATTAAAAGACAAAATTGTTGTGAACAAGTTGGTAGTTAATATAACATTGCATCTAGTGTAAAATATATGAAATCTGGTTTTCTTTTTTAACTTATATAAATGTATATTTATACAGGGTGGACAGAAGTTAGTGTTAAAAAATTTTTCTGGTGAAACTACCACATAGTAGTGACAAAAAAATGGAAATATTATCTTCACCCCAACCATGTTTAATAAATAGACATTTTTATTGTTTTTTTAATAAACATGTTTTGTTTTAGTAAAACTTAGTTTTCACCACTATTCATTAACATTTTTTCCTTTTTGGCGTGTTTTTTGAAATCTACACAACATTTTACATAGGAATTCAAGGTAAAGAAATTTTTTATTGTGAGTTTATTATAAACGAATTTGTGACAAAGTGAAATTTTAGGCTTTTTTAAAAATAAGTCACAAGATATACAGGCCAAGGACTTCCTTAAAATAGTTACTGAAGAGAGGCCAATAACAGAAAAAACTTAACTGTTTTTTAAGCTTTAAAATGATGTAATACAAATGTACTCTCATACTCGTCTTCTAATGGTTAATACAGAATCTATCCTGAAAAACAAGGTTTGCTTAAAATACCAAGGGATCATTGAAGTAGTCAAAATACAGTTATTTTTTTTATTCACTACAGTACATATGTTATTCACAAGATCAACACCTAAAACTAATGAAAGAAGAAAAACATAGAAAATAATGTAATCTACAGAGTATGCTCAAACTGTCTGCCTCCGTTTCTTATGCAAGCCCTTACATGCTTTCTCATGGCCCTGACCGTCACATTCACAGTTAATTTGTCTCGCACCTTTTGAGCAGCTACCTGAATTCTGTTTCTCAGTTCTTCTTCTGAGTTCAAAGGGGCTGAATAAACTTCATTTTTCATCATCCCCCAAACAAAGAAATCCATAGGAGAGAGGTCAGGAGATCTGGCCGGCCAAGGTATGGTTCCAGCGCGACCTATCCACATAGGGTAGTTTTCCGTCACCCATTGTCGCACATCATGGGTGAAATGAGGGGGAGCACCGTCTTGCTTTAAAATGATGTTGTTCCTCTCGTTATAGTCCAGACCAAGTCCATCCAGAAGTGTGGGCAAGGAATGTTGGAAGAAATCTAAATAAGTTTGACCGTTTAAATTTTCTGGAAAAATGTGCGGGCCTATAAGTTGATTTCCGATGACACCGGCCCATACGTTGACTTGGAAACGTCTTTGAAAAGAACTTTCTCTGGACACTCTTGGATTTTCTTCGGCCCAGTGATGCATGTTATGCGTGTTGAAAACGCCAGCCCTAGTAAAGGTAGACTCATCAGTGTACAGGATCTTTCTCAAAAAGTGATATTGCTCAATATCACTGCTGAGCAGCCAGCGACAGAACTATACTCTCGGAGCATGATCATGTGGTTCTAATGATTGAACTTTTGTAAAATGATACAGATAAAAATTATTTTCATGTAAAATACTTAATATCTTGCCCTTGGAAACACCAACTTCGCCGGCAAGTTGTCGGCTGCTTGTTTCAGGATTTCGACGAACTAAATTTAGAACTCGATCATCCAAACCTACATCTTGGAGAGCAGGACCTACCTCGTTTGGCTGCCTGTGAACACTTTCTCTCTCCAAAAAACGCTGATGTAGCCTCGAAAAAACTTGAGTACTAGGCACTCTACGATCTGCATAACGTAATTGGTATTCTCTTTGAGCAGCCAGTGCATTTCCGTCACAAAAACCATACACGAAGTGCATCTCCGCATACTCTTGCGTTGAGAACTCCATGACAGCTTCTAATCTACTACAAAATTAATAGGAAACAGGCTACAACAGATAAGGCCTGCTGGAAGACAAATTAAAACCAGGAACAACTTTGTTTCTATGCAGTTCTCCCCTTTTGAATGTGGGTATAAGAGAAAGTGGACTTTGGATGATCTGATAAGATTAGTATTTGTGTGGTATTTAGTAAGCTATGGAAAGTAATTCACTGTTTAAATATGAAATTTCAACATTTACAGGCATTACCTTAAATTTAAACTGTATTTTGACTACTTCAATGATCCCTTGGCATTTTAAGCTAACCTTGTTTTTCAGGATAGATTCTGTATTAACCATTAGAAGACGAGTATGAGAGTACAGTTGTATTACATCATTTTAAAGCTTAAAAAACGGGAAAGTTTTTTTCTGTTATTGGCCTCTCTTCAGTAACTATTTTAAGGAAGTCCTCGGCCTGTATATCTTGTGACTTATTTTTAAAAAAGCCTAAAATTTCACTTTGTCACAAATTCGTTTATAATAAACTCACAATAAAAAATTTCTTTACCTTGAATTCCTATGTAAAATGTTGTGTAGATTTCAAAAAACACGCCAAAAAGGAAAAAATGTTAATGAATAGTGGTGAAAACTAAGTTTTACTAAAACAAAACATGTTTATTAAAAAAACAATAAAAATGTCTATTTATTAAACATGGTTGGGGTGAAGATAATATTTCCATTTTTTTGTCACTACTATGTGGTAGTTTCACCAGAACTTCTGTCCACCCTGTATATAAATATATGAATGATGATTGATATGATATAAGTAATTTATGGCTAAATAAATATATGAACAGTATACAAATATTTCTGTTTGTTTTAGAATGTACACTAGACCAGTATGAGAAGGTTTTGGCAGGTGATTTAGGAAGACTACAGCAGCTCCGTAAGCTTCAGTCCCTGAATACCTCACAGAGCGCTCTACTGACCAAGTGCATTGCTAGCCACTGTGACTTTGAGTTCATTGAAAAAACTCTTAAATCTGCAAATGATACGGTCAGTTTCACTTAGAAGGCAAAAATGATGTTTTATTAGTATTCATGAAGTATATATTTAAACTTAAGAAAAAATTTTGAAAATGGCCAAAGGATGAAAAAGTAGTTTGTCAATTATAAAGGCATCGTTTAAGTTGTTGGAAAAGTTATAGACACATTTTATACAGAATTCTACATATATTTGCCAGTGTAAGGAAATAAATGGACAGATTATAGTATTGTTTGAAATTCCATTTTGAATGTAAATTGATATTACAGAATCAATAGTTATTCTAATAAAGGGAGGTAATTGGAGGGGTAAGATTGGACGATAAGCTCACCTGGAATAGTCACAATATCATATGTAGCAGGCAGTGCTTTGACCACACTCATGATGGTGAGGCGAGCCATAAGACGTACGTGGGGACTTTCCCCAAAGTTGAAGAACTGGCTGTACACCAGAGTTGTGAGACCAATGATGGTGTATGGAGCAGTGGTGGGGTGGCCCAAAGTCTAGCAAGTCACATGTGTGATAACCTTACAAAAGGCACAGCGGACGGCTTGCTTGGGAATCACAGGAGCCATGAGAGGTACTTCAACTGCATCTATGGAAGTAGTGCTAAACCTCCCTCCACTTGACATGATGTCAGAAAGGATGACAAAGGTCACCAATATAGAAAAACCATATCAGATCAACATTGTTGACAGAAGTGAATGGGATACAGGAGAACCTGAACACATGAAGAAGGGAATCAACTGGTATACTGACGGATGAAAAGGATCAATGGGAACAGAGGCAGGAATATTTGGGGTCAGACCCAGAGTGCGATTCAACATAAGGCTGGGGAAGCTGGCCAAGGTATTTCAGGCAGAGGTTACTGCTTTGGCTGGGTGCGCGAAAGCGTGTGTGGATAGGGACCTACACAGTCAAACTATTTACATGAACTCATATAGCAAGGCAGCATTGATGGAAATGGCAGGCTATAACTTCACCTCAAAGGCAGTGTGGAATTGACATCTGCTAATGAAAACTCTGGCAAAGACCAGAGTTAGGCTGTTGTGGGTTCCAGGACACAAAGGTATTGCTGGCAACGAGGGAGCGGACGAATGGACCAACAAAGGTGCTAGAAAACCCCTCATTGGGTCAGAACTGACATGCAGGGTGGTTTATTGCCTTGCATGTAGAGATGTACACCAGTGGGTGGAAAGAGAGCACCGTAAGCACAGGGAAAGAATGACGGGAAATGTTCAGTCCAAGAGAATGAAGCAGGCACCTTCCACTGCAATGGCATCAGATGCTCTGGACCTGGGTAGAAGGGATTTGCAAAGTGTGGTTGGATTTCTTACCGACCACTGGCAATTCAGAGGACACTTGCGTAGAATGGCCGTACCAGTTTCGAATCTCTTGCGTAGGAAATGTGGTGAGGAGGAAGAAACTGCCCTACATATCACATTCGACTGCCTGGCAGGCACTATGGGCCAGGAGGAATGAAACCCTTGGCGTTTTATGGGAAACAGACCAAGGAGACTGGCATGAAAGCATTGTCAAGAAGCTCTCACAGTGATATTGACCCACCCGCCCACTAAAACACGTACAGTGATATTGACCCACCCGCCCACTCACACACGTACATGGTATTGACCCACCCGCCCACCCACACACGTACAGTGGTATTGACCTGGGTTCAGCAAGGACCTGGGATGTGATGGAGAATGAGGTCCTGAGAATGAGGGTGCGTCAATTCCAGATGCAATTTGTAGAAACCAGTCCTCGAAAAAAAAAAAAAAAACGGAGATAAAGAATGCTACCATAATTGTTGCGAGATAAACGTAACGTGTTCATTTCTTTCCAATATTCAGATAAAGAGAAATAAAGAATTTGCAAATTACACTGTATAAAATTACTGGTTGTATTCTTACACTCTATAAAATAATACAATAAAACCTTGATTATCCGGCCTCGCTTTATCCGCAGTCTATGTTATCCGGTCTGGCAAGTAGATAACAATAAAAATTATTTATAAGATAAAATTACAATTAATCGTAAGAGCTTTTTAGTTTTGAAACGCAAATGTCGTACACAAGTGTTTCTGTTTTGCATTTCGCAAATTTCAGGCACTGCATTGACTAGTCACCCTCTCTCGACAAGCAGTCGCTTGTTACCATTGATTATATACTACAATGCTTGTTACTGCATAATAATTTAATAATGCGCCTGAAGATCCGAGCTGGCAATGTTGTTTGCTTTTGTTCAGTGTGGCTGGCTAGAAGAGTCCATTTCGTGAGTTTGGAAGTGGAGCAGTTCATTTTACGCACACACCCACAAGCAGTGTCAATGTTGGCTATTGTATAAACATCGTTCGTTTCATTACAATTGCTGCAGAACGTGTTAAGTCACATGCAATTGTAGGCGTTCCGCTTACTTGTGCTATCTGTTATCAGTTACTAAACGTGTTTCTTCAATTGTACCAAGTTATTTATGACTCTTATTGTATCCGGCATGATCTTCGCCACATCTTAGGCTGGATAACTGAGGTTGTACTGTACATAAAACTCAGCCTTTTGAAAACCCTGTGTGAAATAAAGGAAGCAGGGTGAAGTAAACAGAAAAGGGAAAATTTGAATGACTTTTAAAACTTGAAAATTGACAGAGAGGCCAAAAAACCTTACATTTCAATGAAAAAAAGGGAGTTCTGGAAAGCATAATGAATATACAGTATTAGTGTTAGTTTACTAATAATTTTCATCAGTATCGTTATATACAGGGTGGTTATAATGAAAAATGCCAAAAATTTAATTTAAATTATCATGGAATATTGGGAGTAACCTCATGTCTAAGATATAGGAGTAAAGTTCTGAATTATTTATGAGAATACAGTCATGTCTATTAATATTGCCATTTCATTCTGAAATCAATGGTGTATTTAAAATTAAAAAGAGTTTTACCATTTCCAAGATATTAGTAGGTTAAAGATAAAGAATTTGACGGCATTTTTAACCCTCCCAGTGTCCCATATATAACCCTTAGGTGCTACACCTATTTCCAGTGATTTTGTAGAGTTTTACTTTAATATTTGCACAAAATTTATTGTTTATGATAGTAAAACTTATTATATATTGTTTTGTTCATAAATAACTGTAGAATAATATGATATAACATTGATTGATATATCCTGATATACAAAAATTCAGGTATATTTGGAATCTGAAAAAAGGTTTTACAAATAGTTTTTCAAAATGTTTGCACCCCCCTCACAGACTAGTCTTACATCACAGTACCAATTTCAAAATAGCCAAATTGTAGAAAATTTAGTTTACTTGTAGAAAATATACACGCTTTTTAGAATATTGTAACAAAAAAAATTGCTATGTAATGAATATGCATTACTGTCCTACTAATCTCAAGTTAGCAAATAAAATGGGTGCCGACAATAGCTCAAATTCAATAGCCTGTAGATTGACAGTACAACTCTTTTCATCTAGAATTACCATACAGTAGGAAGAATAGAATGTTTTACTTCAAATGGTATAATATATAGAGTAATTTGTCAACAAATTTGCATCGTATAAGCATAAACCTAAGCAAATGTCTACCCATCTCAAATGAGATGGGTTGACGTTAAGGCAGATGCTAAACCATCTCAAATGAGACGGATAGACACTGGTAGGATTAATGGAAAGACAGTCATGTGACATGTCTATTAACAATGCCTTTTCACCCTGAAAACAATGCCGTTCCCAAGATATCAGTAGGTTGAAGATCTAGATATCGACTTAATATATGTAATGAGAAGACTATATGCAACATGTCTAATAACAGAAACGGTACAACCCTTTTGAATTTTAAATATGCCATTGTTTTTAGGATCAAAAGGTAATAATGTCAATAGACACATCACATGACTGTAATTTCATCACAAATTTTAAGTCGACTTCTATATCTTTAACCAACTCATATCTTGGAAACAGGAAAACCCTGTACTTGTGTATCATATTAAGTCATTTTTTGTTAACGCAACTTCTTCTGTATTAGTTGATTAATTTTAATGATTGAGGTGTTAAAACATTTGCCCCTGTTCGTAGTTGTGTTTTCGTTCATTGTACAGTTTTTTTACCCTGAAGGGCACGAAAAGTCCTCAGAGTACGTTTTTCAGTCATTAGAATAAATAAGATGGAGATATTTAAAATATTCAAAGAGTAAAAGCTATTCAAATATAAATAATGATGTCTATAAAATTAAGAAGGTTATAGATCTTTCATGATGTTGCATAAAATGTCATATACTGTCAAATTAAAAATTATATCATATTGTGATTTTGCTTAATATATTTTAATCAATATTTGTAGTGAAAAGTCATATGCTGAGACTAAAGGCTGAGGTGTCACGAATGCAATGAGCGATGGGATTGGCACACAAAGTATGCAGGGGTTTCCTCTAGTATTGAAATATTATTTGAATGTTGGTATGTTTCAGACGATGTTTTGGAATGCTCTCCAATGTGTGAAGAAGAATACTGGCTGTCCAGGTATTAAAACCCCAAGGACATTTAACTTTAATTTAGTTTTTCCTTAACAACTATAAGTTAATTTAAAACTAGTTATATCATTTACTTCTCATGAAAATGTCAGATGAGAGGATAATGTAAAATTTATTATCATATCAATTAATTTGAAGAAAATTGTTGAATAGAATGGTAGGTAAAACCAAGAATCCTGATCATCCATCTTGTTGGTAGTTATCAGTCTGAGTATCAAAAATAAAAAGAAAAAAAATCAGTATCATAAATTTTAATAAATTCAAAATTCACTTTAATTAATAAAAAAAAAAAAAAAAAACAATTACATAGACATATGACATCTGTTACTTACTGTATATGAATGTTAAAATTCAATCAAAAAAATAATATTAAGACTAAAAATAAAATACAGTGTTAATAAAACTAATATAATATTAGCTAACCGATAATATAACTTGATTCTTGACAAAAATGTTAGTCCCATAAGGAGAGCTGTATTTATACAGCGTCTCGACTACAGTCTGGTGTACAGTAGTGAAGGCCCGCCCGCCTGCCGATGTGTGTTCACACACACGCACGCACGCACACACACACACACACACACACACACACACGTGAAGGCCCTCCTGCCCACCCACACACATACAGGGGTGATGGCCCCCCATTTACCCATACAAGTATATTGGCAATTTGCAGTGGATGCTATAGCCCAACGGATCGAAAATAATTGTTGCACTTAGCATAACCTGCCAATCAATTTACGCATGGAAGCTAAGGTTTAAATTTCAGAAGCTCTGGATCCAAGCCTAACCATTAGCAGACGAGTTTTTATGGTATTAAAACAAAATTTGATTGAAACTATTATGAAAAAAACGGAAGTGAGATTCTACATTATTATCTAACTTAGACTAGACTTATCGTTAATCCATAATGGGCAATTGGACAGGTGGTAGGCCGGTAGGAGATTCGAACGAGAGTAACGCTTCCCATTTAATCAACTCATCTCATTCACCTCCACCACTCGCACCACCACTATGTAATGCACGGCTTCAAGTAAACAATTAGGTTTTTGAATTTAGAATTTCACCCCCATATCGTTATACCTTAATTTTGCCATACCGCTAGCCAATTAATTATCAAATGAAGTTAATGTATACCTGAAGCAAATATGTTTGAACTTAATTCTTTTAAACCTCTCGCGTCATTCAGCAGTCGTCCTGCCACCATTATTGTCAGATTGGTTGAGGCGGCAAATTCAACCCAGGCACAGCACCATATCCTGCTTACCTGTTCAAAAGGAAGACACAAGAAAGCAGATGACAACCTTAGCCGAGATCATCCACACACAAACACGCTCACTCATACACTTTCATTCACGTCATTCCTTCAGTACTCCTCACTTTTGTTGTTTTTTTATAAATGATTTTAAAAAAATGTTTGTTTAAAGTTAAATATCTCAATAATCTTAAATTTTAGTAGAACCTGTAGGTTTCAAAACAGTTGCAGAATCTATTCCTACCAA
Source organism: Stictocephala bisonia (assembly GCA_035578905.1). NCBI lineage: Eukaryota > Metazoa > Arthropoda > Insecta > Hemiptera > Membracidae > Stictocephala > Stictocephala bisonia. Next base: position 160,895 of record JAQJVL010001559.1, read on the forward strand.
TAATGCTATAAAAAGTTTAAAGACCAAACCGCTATTAACTGAGAAATTGAAGTTTTTGTCTAATAATAAGAAAATTATCAATCAAGATGTATTTTTTTATGTGATAAAAATTTCAATTTCTCAGTTAATAGTTGTTCAGTCTGAAAATGTTTATACTATTAATTGTAGAAATAAATTCTTATCTTTCTTGTAACCTACAGGTTTTTATTAAAATTTATGTTTACTAAGATTTTAATTGCTTTGAATATAATTGGAATTTTGGAAAGAACTATTGTAGAATAATAACATTTAAATAGTTTATGAAAATTATAAAGATCAACAGTCATACCAGTTTTCATGATTTTATTACAAATAACATCAGATATTAATGTTTTTGTAAAAATCACCGACAGAAAGTGATTCACCCATACACGTAAAGTGGTGATGCCCTCCTTCAACCATGCAAGTAAATTGATAGTGGTAATGCCCCCTCTTCACCTATACACATAAAGTGGTGTTGCCCCCTCCTCTTCACCCATTTAGTACATTGGCACACATGCAGTTGTGATGACCTTCCCATTTCACCCATACAAGTTCATTGGCAATGAAAATACATGTACAGTGGTGTTGTCCTCTCTCTCCATTCACCTATACAGATACATTGGGAATGAAAATATATGTACAGTGGTGATGCCACTCCACTCCTGTTTTTCTATACATAGTACATTGCACATCGTATACATTGTACAACTACATTGGCAATGAAAATACACACATATAGTGATGATGAAACAAACTCTTTTAAATATAAAGAATTTTTTTAAAGGTTTTATTGCAGCTAGGATACTCGTATTATTATAAGTTGTAATTAAGTAGTACAAAACACAATGCGTATTTTAGATATGGCTACAATATCAGGTTGAATTAAAATATAAGTATGAATGGAATATTTTATTCAATAAATGTGTTCATAAAATACTTTTGTTGAGAGTAATGACTACAGTTTTTGAATAATACGGTAGTGATTTGAATAAGGAGGTGTATTTATTTAAGTGTAGGGATGTATAGATTTTTATCATTAAGAGGTAGCCCATAGATTATGCGGAGAATATGTCTCTGACTTAAGGTAGAATGATTGATATAGTCAAAATGAAATGAAATGAAATTAAAAATGATTTTATTTGAGATGAAGTTAGGACTATAAGAGTCCTCTCTACCACTTAACCTAAGATAAATAAATACAATTTGAGATAGATAACATAAAATTATATTAAACTCTACGCAATGCAATATAAAACTATTTTATATAAAAATAAACAAACATTAAAAGATTAACTAATCTAATAAAGCTAATCGATAACAAAAGAAATTGGCACTAATTATCAAAATTAATAGTAAAATTCAAAAGAAAGAAAAAAAACGCTTTAAAGACACTATCGCCCATTCATACCATTCAAACCCTACATAGCCCCCGCAAACTACCAGCCCATCGCCACTACAGATCCCTTAATCATAGTCACATCGTGATTATAATTATGTATCTGTAATTTTTGTTTGGTTAAGATTTATCACTGATTTTGTTTTTGAAATTTGTTAATGATGGAGTATAAGATGAGGAAGAAAAAGGATGAGGAATACCAATCGAAACGTCGTGGTTGGTATTTTTCACGTTGTTGGACATTTGCCATCATTACGTGAAAAATACCAATCATGACGTTTCGATTTGGTAATACAAAAATCTTTTTCAAGTGCTAAAAACTGAATTACATCTAAACAAACATGTTATAAAACTACGTTCTTAAACTAATAAACTTATCTACATTAATAATTATCTACATTTTAACCTAGATCCTAGAATGGGGTAAGACAAAATGAACTTCTACTAAATATAAAAATGTTAACTGGGTGAAATTAATATAACCAATTAGGCACTGCCAAGATCACGATATCAACGAAAAAATGTTAAAACTCAAATTAATGTTCCAATCAGACTGAACTGAGATTACATGTATAATCTAACTAAGCATAAATATATGGTACCTGAAAAACACTATTAATTTAAATTCAGCCAGTCTGTGGATAGTTATTGTCAAGTGTAGTGTGTCTTGTCCCCATTTTTATCACCTTGCAGGGAACTTCGTAGACACTACATTTGGATACAATGGGGAGCGTATCTCATCTTGTGCCTGGGACGTCTAGACGCTATCGTCACTGCGGGTCGTAAGACATCATCATTTTGTAATATTTGATTATTGTATTGTTCTATTCCTACTAATTTTTGTCTTTTCAGGTTAAAATGTAACTGTAATAGTTATCGTGATCTTGGCAGCGCCTAACTGGTTATATTAATTTCACCCAGTTAACATTTTTATATTTAGTAGAAGTTCATTTTGTTGTACCCCATTCTAGGATCTAGGTTAAAATGTAGATAATTATTAATGTAGATAAGTTTATTAGTTTAAGAACGTAGTTTTATAACATGCTTGTTTAGATGTAATTTAGCATTTTAGATGTTTTTTTAGCACTTGAAAAAGATTTGGGTTTTACCAAATTGAAACGTCGTGATTGGTATTTTTCACGTAATGATGGCAAATGTCCAACAACCTTTGTCTTCCTCAGTTATCACTGATATTCAAGAACATTTTGTTCCCTCCATAGTGTATTTTCCTATACATTTTTAATTCATTATAACAAAAAGGCCATTTAAAATATTTGCAACTTCACATCCTCCAATGACTCTGATTCTGGCGGTAACAATCATTAAGGTTTTGTTGGCAACTAAAAGTTCTTATATATTTCAAACAAAATAGTTTTTATTTTATCATTTAATTATAAAACTAGGCCAAAACTTGGATGAGATCAAGAACCATACACTCAGAAAGAAAGAAGTTTCTTTAGGAATTATTCTATTCATTCTATAGCTTAATATAAACCAAGTTTGGTTTTTACATTGATTTCAAGTTCTTTTAGTTATAAGTAAACAGATTTATCAAATATATCCAACACAAATTAAACTTAAATTTCAGTTGCCGGAGGCTGGGGTGAGTGGTCTGCCTGGACTCGCTGCTCTGCCCGATGTGGTGAAGGCTTGCAAACAAAGTGCCGCTCTTGCTGTAACCCACCCCCTTCAACATCCGATCTCAGTTGTGTAGGAGATTCCTGTCTTACACAGAAGTGCACTGGGACAGATTGCAAAAAGGGCAGTGAAGGTACGGGGTCTCTTCCTGTTTCCAGCTGACAGTTTAATAGAACTAATATGTCCAAAAAATTCCTTATCAATCTAAAATACTTAAATATAATATGTCAAGCAGTTTTTTGTCATCGCAACTCCTCCCTCATCCTCAAATAATTTAAATGGTTAAAGTGTCAAAAAATTAGTCTGTGTTCGTAGATATGCAATAAGATCTTAATTCTTCAATAGTTTCACCCTGAAGGGCATGTGAAGCCCTCAAAGTGCAATTTTTTACCATAAGAATAACATGGAGAGAAATTTAAATGAATCGAAAAGTAACAGCTGTTCAAAAGTAAATAATGTTTTCCAAAAGTTTTAACAGTTGTTGGTGTGTACTTCTTTTATTAGAGAGTTATACTATCTTATACATAGTAATTGTTCTTTTTGAGATTGTACCATTTTTTCACTATTGTAACTTAAAAACAACAAATGTTATTTGTGTATAAAGACTTATTACCTAAAATGTCAACTAATAAATTGTTACTATATGTTCTTTTTTTAAATATTACTTTATCACAGAACTATATGATGACAGTATTTATATGCTTTCATTTTAAGAAATACTGTGATACTCTCTATTGATACTCTTATTAATCATTTATATTTTCTACTTAAGTTTTTAGTTCATTGTAATCTTTAATTACAAATCTGACTGCAATCTGTCACTTATGTCTAATATTTTCAAACTATAAAACTAACATTTAGATGATAGCAAAATTAATTATAAGTCATCATTAGAATATTTATATAATTTGAATACCAATAAAATTAAAAAAATGATGGAGGTGCAAAAAATTAATTCATTTATTGAATATTGAGAAATAGGGCCAATAATTACTATCAATTCTTTCTTTCCAAACGTACTCCTAAGACAATATTTTTTTCTTGTTCAGATATTTAAAATTTTAATTCATCAATAGTTTTTCACAGTATATCCCAATCTTATTGCCACCACAAAGTACTAAATAAAATAATAATAGTATAATTATAAGTTATTATTTAAAATCTTTATATAATGTGAAAATTGACTAAATTAAAAATATTGTTCTAATATTATTCTATATTTAAGTAATCCCCAAAATTAATACATATGAAAATAATTACAGAAGAGCGCCGATTATCCGAACTAATTGGGGACAAGGGGTGTTCGGATAACTGAATATTCGGATAATCGAACATCAAAAGACAACATTTTTAAATTATATATGTAACGAAATTCTTAGTAGTTAAAAGGCTAAAAAATTATCAAACTAAAATTATTCATGTAATTCTATTATGAAATCAATCAGAATGCATGGATATAACTTTTAAAGAACAATTTATTATACATAGATACAGTACAATGCATACTTTTTATTTAGAGAAAAAGTCCAAAATTTGTTTTTGCTTTAGCCCTGACACTCTTTTTTTTTTCCTGCTAAATCTCGTAAGCGTTTCAAATTGAGCAGTTGGAGAGCATCACTTTCATCTTGTCTTTCCAACCACTTCATTGCCGTCTCCAAGCATTTGAAAGCCTCCTCATGTGATGGTCCTTTATTTTCTTCAACGTGATCTTCGTCGTCATCAGGCTCCTCGTTGTCATCCTCATTAAGCCTTTGAACACTGGCAATTATTTAATCATCTGTTTGAACCTCATATCCAGGGTCATCCTCGTCACATTCTAGCCATTCATGAATGTTTTCCTGGTCACATTCCTCAAAACCAGGTGACTGGTTTATAAGCTCAGCTACCTCCGAAACAAACTGGCTGTTTGGAACCTCTTTAGTAGACGATGGATTTTTCTCCAATTGTTCATTTGCCTCGTCTGCTTTATAAAGCTTACCCCAAGCTCTTCTCAGAGTGGTTTCTTTGACAATAGTCCAGGCTTCTGCTGCCATGTACACAGCATCCTTCAGATTAATGTCTTTGTAGAGTTGGAAGATAGGTTTGTCTTCTTCTTGGCCAATAAGAACCATACGCAATAATGCCTTACGGTAGAAACGTTTGAACGACTCTATAACTCCCTGGTCCATTGGTTGGAGTATGGATGTAACATTGGGAGGCAAAAAAATTACCTTAAATTTTCCATTTTCTCTTTCAAGAGAAAGAGTTGAGGGATGACATGTAGCATTGTCAATCAATAAAAGCACATTTCCTTGGTTTCCAGTTTCACGCTGATGTTTTTTTACCTCTGGGATGAATACCTTTTCATACCAATCAACAAAAATATCAGAAGACATCCATGAATTGGTTTGATTTTTGTAAGTGACATTTAAAGTCTTTATTCCCTTGAAACAACATTGATTTTTGGACTTCCCTATAATAAGCAATGGAAGCTTATGGCTTCCCGTTATATTTGCGCACACCATTGCAGTTATGCGGGATTTGCTAGCTTTGAATCCAGGTGCTGACATTTCATTTTTAGAAACTAGAGATTTCGTCGGCATCTTTTTCCAGTAAAGGCCAGTTTCATCGGCGTTATACACATTGTCAGGGTTAAAAGCCTCTTTTTCTATCAAATTTTTAAATTAAATTTTAAAACTTTCAGCTGCTGCAACATCAGCAGACAATTTTTCCCCTTGAATATCTATTTCTCGTATTCCATGGCGGGATTTAAAACGCTTCAGCCACCCAGTAGAAGCTTTAAAATCAGCATCACCACCAAGCTTATTGTTCATTTCAAGCACTTTTTCGCATATCAAAGGGCCACTTATAGGCTGTCCTTGACCACGTACCTGCATGAACCATGTATAAACTGCTGTGTCCAAATCTTGGTTTTTGGCAGTTTTCATTGTTTTTCTGTTCAAGCTTCCATCAGCACTGTCAAGCACACACGCAAATTTCAAGATAGAATCGCTCTTCTTTTTTATTTCTGAAATTGTTGCTTTACCAACACCGTATTCTTGAGCTAAACTTGCTCCACTAGAACCACTTTTTAATCGCTTTATTATAGTAAGTTTATCCGACACAGTTAGAACAACGCGTTTCCTTTTTGAAGACATTGCAACAGAACTGTCTCGAACCAAACGTCACAACAAACAGCACTACAATCCATTCCCGGCAAAGGCTCACAAGCCACTGACTAGTGACTATACTACGAGCGCCGAGTCACATAGGCCGTAGGCGGCAGACATATTTAAGCGCTGCATACAGTGAACGACACCGGCGCAGCGAGAGTTTCGGTTGGCGCGCGAATTTGAATTACGTACTTGAGAATCACGTTCAAAATATGAATTACAGTACATACATATTAGGGCGTTCGGATAACAGATGGTTCGGATGACCGACGTTCGGATAATCGGCACTCTACTGTAATTAATATTCAACATACAGCATATAACTCATCATATTATAGGTGTCTTATTTGTTATAGAAGGATCATGGAGTGAGTGGTCCCAGTGGTCCAGCTGCAATGCCCCATGCAACTTAGGTTTGACGAGGCGTTATCGAGTCTGTAAAAATGGGCAAAAACAACCAAACAGAGAAAAAAAGCCTCAGGTTATTGATGAAGATGTAATGTCAGATATAGACAGTTATTCTGATTCTGAGCAATACTATAACGATAACTTGTATGGTAATTATGGATTGGACGATAACGTAGACGGTTATGAAGATCAGTATGATCACATAGGCGGCTATGAAGATCAGTATGATCATGATGAAAATGAAAGGCTTGAAAAGAGAAGTGAAGATAATTGTGATAATAAAATTGAATACTTTTCAACCGAAGACGAAGAGGATATGACTGGCAGCTACCCCTATGAATCCTCAGTATCTCCTACCAGAACTGGAGCAAATGGCATAAAACAGCAAACTCAAATGTTCCAAACTGATCACTCAACAAAACATTCTACAGCAGAAACTGCCTATAAACATCTAGAAAGCACAGTTTCACTTTCAACTTTTCTGTCAACACCTGAGCAAAATACTAAAACAACTTTATCAAATGGCCTAAAACAGGAAACTAGTGCTTTATCAACTGATTATATTACAGATAAAACCTTTTCCAACAATGTTATAGAAGCCACATTATTGTCAAAAATACCTCTGACATCAGCTACATCGGAAAATTATTCTGGCATTGAATCCTCAATACCATTTCAAACGCCTAATGGATTTCAAAATACAAAGTCTGATACAACTCTAGCACAGTTTATACTATCAAACACTGAAAGATCACATAAATCCAGTGCTCTCTTTCTCCAAGACCTTTCTAGTTCTGTGAAAAGTGAAACTACATCACAATCTGCTGAAAGCTCACCAGAATCTTCTGAAGTAATGGCATCATCACTAAAATGCAATATACATGCTAAAAGTTCTACCAAACAAGCTGCTTCTGCAAAGAAATGTAAATCTAAAAAGAGACCCGTATGTACTAATATAAATGATGCTACATTAGTTGAAGATATATCAGAAACAGAAAAATATATTGAACTAGGAAAGGCTGGAAAAAAAGATTGTTTGACAATTAAGGCATATATGTCAACAAGCAGTGATTATTCGAAAACAGAAAGATTTACTTCATCAATGGAAAACTCCAAATGTCATCATACAGATACGAAAAAACCTCATGATATAACAAAAAGTACAGATAGAATAACATGCCTCTCAACTCAAAGAGAATTTGAGACATCTGAAAATAGAGAAACAACTGAATATTTAACAACGCCAAGCATATCATTCTCAGAAACTAAAAGTAAAGTTGAGCAATCAATGTCATCATCTTATATGAGTACAACACCAAGCATATCATTCTCAGAAACTAAAAGTAAAGTTGAGCAATCAATGTCATCATCTTATATGAGTACAATACCAAGGACTGAAGGATCGAATAATATTTTGACTACAAGAAAATCCGTTTCAAGTACACAATCATTCTCTTCAGCTTCTACCCCCTTGAATACAGATGTAGAAAATGCGAGGAATGTTTCAGTCCAGTCCAACATCTGTGACCTTACAAATGTGCTGCAGTTGCCAAGTTTCAATGAAATTTTTATAGTTGATGACTGTAAAGGTCCATTTGAAGAGTTAAAATCTTGCAACACAAAACCCTGTACAGGCAAGTGCATAGACTAATGTATTTTTCATTATGTAATTAAGAACAAAAAAATCATCTAAAAAATAGTATTTAGAAGAGATTATATCAAGTGACTATGGTTATAGTTAATACTATAGTAATTTTATTGAAGTATAGTAGGAGCTTGCCAAACTTGCACATTTTGAACTTTACTGCAGAACAAAACTGTAAAATTCTGTATTATCGAGTACTATTTAAAAATAGTGTTTTATTCGAGCACAAAATGAACCAATATATCAACCACCCTACCATTCACTGTTGTATTGTGTTCCTCTTTCCATTAAAGGGATATAAAATCAATAAATCTATCAAATTTCTTTATTCATGAAATATACATAACATACATTGAATAGTGTCAATATTTTAAACTTATTTAAAACTACTTCACATAAATGCAGCACTACAACAAAGTTTCAAAATATTCATTAATAGAGTTCAAGAGTAGCCTACAAGGCTTTGTCAGTTAAATGTAATATAAGCTCATTTTAAAAAACTTAAAAAAGTATACATTTTTTTTTGCTAAAGCAATTTCAGTTCAGTCTCGTCTGCCGCCATCAGATTGGCGTTGCAACCTATACTAGGCCACGCTAGCGTTTGTACGCAGATAACGTGATTATTCTTGTCGTTCCATTTAAGATTTTATAAGTTCTTCGTATCATAAATCATAAATCATAAATCATATCATTATCATATCAATATCATAAATCTTCGTATCATTTCATTATTTTATAAGTTATTAAAAATGCTGTCTATCTGTGGCGTATGTAATAATGATGTGAGTAATATTAAAGCTACGGAAGTGATCAGTTGTAATGAGGAGTGTAAGCGGGTATTTCATATTATGTGTGTTAAATATGAACTGAAAGAAAAGAAGACTCGTGCAGGAAGACAGTGGAAGTGTGAAGACTGCCGAATAGCTACCTCATCAACACACAGTAGCAGTTTAGGAGTGAGTGAGTACTCCAGTAACTAAAGATTTTATTATTAAAGAACTCGACAGTTTTAAAGAAGAAGTTTTTGTGGAATTTAAGAACTCTCGAAGTGAGACTGCTGAACTTACAAAGTCTCTACAGTTTCTCTTGGATAAGGTTGATGCCTCCAACACCCTCATGGAAGAGTTGAAAAAGGAGTTCAAGTTAGTGAAGAAAGAAAATGAAGAGTTGCGGTTGAAGAATACATCGCTCTCCACAGCAGTATCTGAGCTGCAGGATCGAGTTAGGCAACTGGAGCAGTACTCTCATTGTAATAATGTGAAGTCAGTGGCATCCCTCTTACTCCACATGAGGACAATGTCTGCATCATGAAGGATGTGGGTGCAGCGATTGGCGTGAATGTGGAGGAACACGAGATCAATGCTGCTCATCGAGTCCCGAGCTTCCAGAGTGCCCGCCCTCCTTCACTGGTGGTCCAGTTCAATAGCAGGCTGGTGAGAGACACCTGGATCAGGAAGTTCAAAGAGAACAGGGATTCTGCAACCGCCGACAAGGTAAACCCTTCTTTTCAAAAGCACAAGATTTTCGTTAACGAACATCTCTCTCAAACAAACAAATTATTTCCCTCTAAATTAAAAAAGAAAGTGAAAGAGTCTGGCTATGCCAATGTGTGGTCTCATGAAGGACAGTTCTTTGTGAGGAAAGCTAATGGAGAGAAATGTCGCAGAATTGACAATGAAGCAGATATTGAGAGTCTCATGTGAGTTAGTTTATTTGTTGTTGTTCAGATCAGTTATTTTGTTTTTATCTGTTCTTAATATTATTAAAATTTATTTTTTAATATAATGAAAAAAGCAGTTTATACTTTTAATTTTGATAAT